>SKCR01027852.1:0-33846 GCA_019454045.1 Zanthoxylum bungeanum | reverse complement strand
ATCTTGTGATGTTCTTGAGTTTTTCTATTCTTTATTCTTTGTACTTTTGATGGATAAAAGTTTGATGAAGGTGATATGCATGTATGATGTTGGAAGTTTATTACTAGTGTAGTAATAAGCATTCTTTTAAGGTTTTAGAACCTTGTTGCCATTCTAGAGTTATTGACCCACTCTTAAATGACCTAGAATTGTTTTATAGTTGTTTCATTGTGTTGAGACTTGAAATGGATGGAAGAAACATGATTGAAGTATTGTATTTAACTAATTTGGTCTAATTTGTCCAATTTGAAGAAATTGAAAAATTAGGGTTCATGACCAATTCCAAATTTGGGGGTTTTCATTTATGTTGTGTATTTGGATGTGTATATGATGCATATAAAGTTTCATGTTGATTGGATTACATCTTGATGTGTTTTGAAGCATGAAATGACAAAGTGCACAAATTGCCACCTTTGGGAGGCATTCGGCCAAATGGATAAAATTTGGGGATTTGGTTGCTTTTGGTGTTTTGATGTTTTGAACATGCTAAGTTCATCTTAGAAATGATTTAGAATCATTCAAAATTGATTAGATCAATTTCGGACTAAAATGGACAAAATACCAATGTAAGGGCATTTCGGTAAATTCACTTGAATATGATTCATTTGAATTTTATTTCATAATTTGATTATTGGAATATTAAATAAATATGTTTATTTAATTAATCCGAGAAAAAGTTTTGAAATCGAAAGATACGATCTCCCGCCGCTTCCGCTGCGTTACCGGATTTACCCCCTAAAACCCCTACAGCCCTCTGCACCGATCCTCTTTTCATGATGCCACATCATGTAAGTCGTTGTGTGTCGTGACATGAACAACCTCTGCAGCCTGGGCGTTAAAGGAAAATATCGCAATATCTTTTGAGGCACTTTCTTCCCCATACCACGGACTTTGTACCGACTTTCACCACATATCGGAAAATATTCAAGTGATTCATACTCGGAACGAAATAATACACAGTCATACTTACAAGCATGAATGGATTCATACCCCATTCCCAGATCACGCAACATTTTCTTTGCCTCGTAGTACGACTTAGGCAATTCGCTTCCAACCGGTAACATTTGCCCCAGTAACTAGCATCATATCAATACTTTTGTTGGTCATTCTGTTGATCACTTTAATGGGTAATAATTTCACAACGAAATTCAAGATCGACATTCCAGCACATTCAAATGGAATTTTTTTTACCTCATCAAGTAGTTCACTAAATAAATTTCGATCATTTCCACTTAACACTGGCATGTCACCACAAACACTATGACCAAGTTGTGGACCTTGTAAGTCATGCAAAGCATCAGTTATCTCATCGTTTGCAGGTTGATTGTAACTATTGCTCCCTTCACCGGAATCGATAAATTGTGACTGAGAATTATACTGCTCACCGTGATAAATCCACGTACAGTAAGTTGGTGATATTTCTGGCATGTATAAATGATTATGAACTTCATCTAACTGTTTCCTTTTCCTATTAAAACAATTTATACATGGACACCGAACACGACCTTCTGCATCAATGTGTTGCTTTGCGACTTCCATGAACTCATACACTCCATTACGATATTCAACACTCAATCTATCCAGTGAGCTCATCCAATTTCTATCTATTTCAGCGAAATACCTAAATATAATAATATAATTATAAACATCATACTACACTCATCAACATTACTAATTCATTAATTATTTATTTAAGCATATACATATATATTTAGTTGATAAATTAAATAGTTTGCAGAAAAATTATATTTAGTTAATTAATTAACTAATCTACATATATGAATCATAAACCACTAACAAAAAGTATATAATAAACATAATCATAAAAAATGAAAATAATAAAGAAATATGAAAGAAGATTTACCTTATGGAAAATTGATTTCAATTTTATTGAAAATTTGTAGGAGAGTTGTGAGTTGCAGAGGAGAGATTCTCAGATTTCAGAGGATGAAATTGAAGAGAATGGGAGAAAAAGCAGAGGGGGAGAATGGTTGGTGGCATTCTGCATTTTAATCTATCTTTAGCGTCGAAACATTAAATTCGACGCTAATTGTCTGATTTTTAGCGTCGAATCTCCTATTTTGACGCTAAATGTCTGATTTTTAGCGTCGATTTAAAACTTAGACGCTAAAGATTAAAGGATTGTCGGTGGAATCTTCATAAACCTTTAGCGAAGCTACTTCGTCGACGCTAAATTTCAAGATTTTGGCGTCGAATATGATTTTTGACTCTAAAAGTATAACATTTAGCGTCGCAATTTTATGTCGAAGCCAAAAATTATTGGAATAGTTAAAACACGTTAGCGTCAAATAATTTTTGACGCTATAAGTCGTACTTTTAGCGTCGATATGTGAATTCGACGAAAAAAGTTGAATATTTGGCGTCGAATATGATTTTCGTCGCTAAAATCTTGATATTTGGCGTCGAATATTAATTACGACTAAAGGCCATAATTTTTGTAGTGATCCTTATTGACAAGATGGACCATCAACATTATACTCTTATAAAGGTTACTAATTTATCCGTATTATTCCATAATATTTAAATTGATCTTTATCAATTTAATTTTAGCATGTGTAAATTAAATTGGATTTATTTTGCATGAACTTAGATGTTAAGGACAATAGATCCGACGCTCTGATACAATTTTTCTTTGAGTTTTCGCAGCGGAAGAGTGATTTAGGTGAAATCATATTCTTAATCATTTTAATTTTTGGATAAATTATCCAATATCAAATATTGTTAATTTATTCATATTTCGCCTAAATCCTATATCCAAAATCGTATAACAACAACAAATTTGAATTTTCGGAAAAACAACATAAATTGTACGAAAATATTTCTCACTGAAAATTTACACGTATTAGGAAATTGGTCAAACGGGTAACCGAATTTTGGACCAGACTGACCATAGAAAATTATTTGTATCCTTATTGACAAGATGGACCATCAACATTATACTCTTATAAATGTTACTAATTTATCCGTATTATGGGAATTTTCCATTTGTATTATCCCATAATATTTAAATTGATATTTATCAATTTAATTTTAGCATGTGTAAATTAAATTGGATTTATTTTGCATCAATTTAGATGTTAAGGACATAGATCTGACGCTCTGATACAATTTTTCTTTGAGTTTTCGCAGCGGAAGAGCGATTAAGGTGAAATCATATTCTTAATCATTTTAATTTTTGGATAAATTATCCAATATCAAATATTGTTAATTTATTCATATTTCACCTAAATCGTATAGCCAAAATCATATAACAACAACAAATTTGAATTTTCGGAAAAACAACATAAATTGTACGAAAATATTCTCACAGAAAATTTACACATATCAAGAAATTGGTCAAACGGGTAACCGAATTTTGGACCAGATTGACCAGCCCACTTGTACAGTGGCCCATCGGCGTCTATTGGTAATTGGGCAGTGAATTTTGCTGTAAAATTATGTTTCTGCCCTTAGCTACCGATTTCGCCATTTACACGTATTTTAATGATTTAAATTGCGAAAATAATTTTTTAAAATTATTATAACACCCAATAATGTCCAATAAAATTCTAATAGCATAATTATTACACTAATTAAATAAATTTCATGTTTAATTATATTAAAAATTAATTTAATCAATATTCATGCAAATAATTCAACTTAAATGAAATAAACATTTTATTTCTATACCAAATTTCCCACCACAATTAAGGTACTCTAAAACAATTCTAGGTTTTATTAGAATAGTAATCTAAACTCTAAAATGTTAATTTTAATTTGTCAATTAATTTACTTGAGATTAATTACTTTAATTAACTTAACAAAACAACACATGATAACATCAATAGGATTTATATTCTAGCAACCAAATAATAATCACACCAATAATAGAGACAAAATTATTTACAATAACATGTAAATAAATACATATAAACAATTTCTACATATTAAAGATAAGAAAATTACCTCAAACTCCTTTTGAAGCTTCACAAATTTTCTCACCTCTCTCTTTTGTGTGTTTCAATATTTGGAAGCTATAAACCATAATTTTTTTCAAGCCAAAAACATGAGAAAAATATTCCCTATTATTTATAGTAGTTGGCCGAAAATTTGGGTTAAAATGGGAAATTTTTATTTATTTTTTTGGACACCTAGTATCATATATTAATGTAATCATATTACATTCATCCAAGTATCGTAACACTTGTTATGGCTTAATTAATCTAATTAATTAAGACCATACACATGTATTTATATATGTGTAAATTTTAGCAATATATTAAAATAATAATTATTTAACAATTTTATGGCTTAATTAATCTAATTAATTAAGACCATACACATGTATTTATATATGTGTGAATATTAGCCATATATTAAAATAATAATTATTTAACAATTAAATAAATATTATTTCATTTATGAACAAGTGTCACAATTAAATAATGTCTATTGTGTATCTAATTATGTATATGATACTAATATACATCAAATATAAAATTCCCAAGCATGTGTAAAATTATAAATAATTCAAATTATTTATAATTAATTGTCCTAATGCACTACGAGTATACTTAATATTATGGAACTCTCTAAACTCATGTATATTCATCACGGAATCGAATTTCATGTTCATAATTACCCACTCGTAAATTACGACGGCCACAGATAAATGTATTGAATCATACAAGTCGAGGTTTTCGCATAAGTTTAATCCATTTGTCAAAGGCTATCTTAATTGTACCGGAGATATAGATAAAAACGTCAAATCTCCACTGAGTACAATTATCTTGCGAAAAATTAATGATATCCTAAATAAATATTCGGAATCATGAATTGGACACCTAAATCTCATACACGGAACTAACGAATTCTCGCAGAATACATAATTGAATATAACGAGTATCGGTCCACAGTCGACGAACAGGCGGATGTCTGATATGAAGATCGATGATGTGTCTGCCATCAGAATGTGGAGGATAACTTAAATATCCACTCATGGTATCACAAGTCAAATGATCACATATACCTTTCAACTCGGAAAGATTCCTTTTTTACTTTGGTGTATCATCTGTTAGAAATATTTTACTGAGTCGTTCAGTATTTTTCTAATGAATACCTACATATCAATACAAGTCTATCAAGATTTATGATCTACTAAGATAGACCATTGAAACCATAATCCAATGTACAACATGTACGAGTTTCATATGTTTATTAACTTACTAGCTACGTATACCTTGACTATGAATAATTTAAGAATGAACTATATTTTGATGTTTCTCAGTAATAATTTTGACGATTTTATAATAACATCACAATTATTCATTTCATGGTAAATTTACGTCTTTACCTTTAATAAAATTACATTGTTTATTGTTGACAATTAAGAATGAACTATATTTTGATGTTTCTCAGTAATAATTTTGACGATTTTACAATAATATCACAACTACTCATTCCATGGTAAATTAGTATTAATGATGTTTATTGTTGTTAGCTTTTAATAATTGAAATTATATTAAGACTTTGTTAAGGCTAAAAACATGTTACAAATGCATTTTCAAGGATTTGAATAGAAGAATTAATTTTAAAGGATGAGAGTTACGTCAAGTCTCATCAATTAACGTAAAATTTATGAAATTATTATCATTATGAATTTGAGAACGTTTGACTAAAATAACATAGAAACTAGATTTAGATAAATGCTAGTGGGTTGACAGGGGCGCTTTGAATTATCTTCGATTTCATAGGGTCTTTGACAAATTCTTATAATGAGGATCCTGTTGATAATTGATAAAAATATATATGTCACAAATTTTTGGATTCAATATCTTAATTTTGGGTGAAATTTGAGAGTTCAACCGACCACCTTTATTGACTCTCTCTAAAATCACCTCCTTTGATAGAGAAATATCTTATAACGTTAACTCTCTCATAAGAAACTTTATAAATTAAAAACACTTTCACTTTCAACTTTTACTCTATATCAAATTAATACAAGTTGCAACGACCATCGAGTTTCGTTAGGATGGTTTCTTTTATCTCTTTTTTGCTTAGACTTCACTTTGATTAAACGAGAAAAATAAATGCCCAACTTTCCTACAATTGAGAACCCAAGTAGTTTTCTGATCGTGATTTTTTAAAATTAGCAGGCAAACCTATATATAGCTCAATTAATATAGTGATAAAATATCGGATATCGTACCCACATGGATTTAATATTTATCTTATTAATACAAAGACTAACGCACTTAACTTAAATTAAACTATAGATAGAGAATTTGATTTAATAATCTAAGTAAAGAGTAAATTAAAAAAAAAATTTAACACATATTGGGAAAACCTTATAGATAGAAGAACTTAAGGTTGCAACTTCACTTAAGCATGCACATAATAAGTTCAGACAATTTTCATTCAATTGGGTTGTTGTTACAAATTATTAACCTAGAACACTAAATTATTCATAAGCATATTTCGATGATCAAGTGAAAATATTCAGAATAAATCAATTAACTATATGTCTTTGTTAATTAAATTAAACTGAATTCATTAAGGTCATGTTCTATTCTTGTCTATGTATGCCCTTTAGGTATAAGTTTATCTCGCAAGGAAATTGTATAACCCGAGTTTTTCGGAACAATATGGACGGTTTCCGAATTAAAGCTAAGGATTTGGAATGTGATGGTATTTGAAAAAAAAAGAGTATATGTGTTGGAAAATAGATCGAAATATTTTAAAGTGAAGTTTCATCGTGTTGGAAAATTCATGGATCTAAAATCGGTTATGCGATTTCTAATTACATCATTATACGCGTAGAAGTTTGTTTCGACTAGAAAATAGCAAACGAACTCCGATTAAGCTGATTCTTGAACCATTAGATTCATTTTTCCGAGAAAAATAACTTTCATGTTGAATACTTTTCTAAATTTATATAAGAAGGGCTTCATAAATTTAAATTTTTGTGAAAGCCCCATGACATGAGTCTGATTGCAAATTCACGGGGGCCTGAACGTAAATTTCAGAAACTTTTTAAAAAATACTCCTAGTTTCCCTTAATTGCCAAAATGGAATAATTTTTTAAATCTTCAAATTCGACACCCCATGTCCAAATTCGCTCTTTGAGTTACTGGTCAGGTCGGCGACCTGTCGGACATAGCCGGCCGGCGAGTTCAGCCAGGGGGTGCGCCAGCCACCCTTCCACCTTGTGGTGGCCGGCGGCAGCCCCGAATCGTCAGTAAATGGACGCATGAGAGAGAGAAATGTGCGGGCTTGGTTTCTCGATCCTAGCTCGTCGCTTCATTTCACGGCTCGAGCCACGCGTAAAATCGAAGTTCTCAGATAGTACTACAAGTTGGCAGTGATGGAATTTCTGTTCCATGCACGGTTGCACGCGAAATGAGTGAGAAAGATTTGGTGAATAGTGTCGCACGGTGAACAGTGGCTCCGATCGGAATTCTATCGATTTCAGTGCATTCTTGGGATCGTTTGGGGTCCGTTTATGCCCTCGAAATCTCGGTAAGACCTCCCGCTAAAAATCCGCAAATTTCAAGTTTATTGTTAAATGTTAGGATGTATCCAATAGCTTCGTAGACTAGAGTATTGATAAAAATTTAATTGTTTGAGTACTAGTATATTGAATATGTGGGTTTGGTAGAATCCGAGTGAAAACGGAACGAGTTTGGTCGATCCGATAGAATATGCAAGTTTCCGGTAAAAGTGGATTTTTGGCTATAATTATGTGTTTTGATTTTAATGATAGTTATAAGTTATATATGATATTAGAAAATTATTTAGTTAAATTCGGGAAGGTTCGAAGGGTTCGAGACCCTTCCGTAGAGTTTGCGGAAACCTTTTCTCAAGATTTTCTAAAAACGCGTAAATTGAGAATTTAAGTTAACCGATGAGTTGGGTTAGTTTATAATGATGTTTTAAGATTACTGAAACTGAATGTATTGAAATCAGACTTGATTCAGTTGTTCCGAAAAGATCCGGAATTTTATCAAAGTATAGTCGAGAACTCCATAAGTCGTGATTTTGAGGGCTTTTCGCCATTTATTTTGATAGATTTGACTAGGACCCGGAGTGCTCACGAAACCAGGTAAGTAACTCATGCGATGAGCGCTTGAATAATTGATTAGTGTTATGTGTGTGTGTGTGTGTATGTGTGTATGTGTGTGTGTGTGAGAGAGAGATTGATGTATTTAGGATAAAACAATAATAGATAAAAGATATTATTGAGAACAAAGTTCGAGGTTATGCATGGTTAGGATATCGACCACCATTTGTATGGAACTTTATTATTAATATGATGTGCAGTGGGATATGAAATGAGCTAATTGTTAATGCGTATGTATGAAATTATGTAAGGGTATGAATCTGTAATGATATGGATGCGTGTATGTAAAGGAATATATCAATGTATAAGTATATGAACATATATTCGTATATGCATATGATGTTAAGATATGTATAGGTTGGATATACGGAATTGGTAAATGGAGCAAATCATGATTTCCGAATTGGCTTTAGTTTATGTAGGTGTATGTAATATAAATAAGTTGTTATTGACTTATACATGTGAGTTGTCTGTATAGAGATTAAAATGGTTTAGTGTGGTAAGGAATGAGAGTCAGCTAAGCATTTCTTGAATGAAAATGTTTAATTAATAAGCTATGTATTAAAGGTTTCCCTATAGGAAATATGAAACTAAGTATGTTGAATCGGTGGATGAAAGATATGAGGAATGTTAAAGTTATGGCATTTTTATACGTATTAATATCTATATTTATATGTTTGAAACATATGTATGTTTGTGATATTTGAATGATGTCTTGGAGTGATTGTCATTGATATACTTGTGTATGAGAAGTCGTGCGATGAGTTTGGTGTGTCGTGATATGCATTCATGTATGTTTGTTTGATTGGTTGATGTTCTCGTGGTATAGTAGTCGAGCTGGTTAGGAATCCATTCGGAAGGAATTCCTCTCATACCTATTCTAAAATAGGTAATGAGTCTCGTGTTGGGGTTTTGGCGCGGGCGCAGCGGAAGCTCGCGGTTCGGGTGAAATCATAATTTTAAAACTTTTCAAAATTACAGAATAAATTATTCAATATCCAATATGAATATTCATTCATATTTCACCTAAACATATTTATTCGATATCAATTAACGACATAAATAGTTAAGAAATATCGTGAAACTTTTACGAAAAATGTTTTTCCGCAAAATGGCATAAAATACGTTTTTGACCAAACCGACCACCCAATACACATGAGGGCTGCCCAGGTTAGCCCCAACAGTATTAGGACAGTTCATGGGCTGTCAGAAAAGTGACCAATTCACTGTTTGGGCAGCTGTCACCTGGTTGGCTCAAAAGTCACCCGGTAACGCTGTTTTTCACAGTTTTCACTTATTTCAACTCTGAAAAGTTTCCGGAAATTGTTCCAACACCCAAAACACATCCAATATATTCATATGACATTATTTCCATCACAATAAACCCAGTTTTTCCAGATCTGATTTTGTAAAAAAAAATCAATTTTCTGTGCTTTAATCCGACCTTTTCAACATTAATCAAATTAATCACAACATCAACCCAAGTCACCACCAATCAAGCACCCAAGAATAATTCTAGGCATTACAAGAGTGGTCATAACACTCTAGAATGGAAACTGTCGGACACAGAAATCGGCGACGCTGTTCTAGGCTCGCGGCCTAGTTGGGAGTACGGAATAGCTCACAGAGGAACTAAACCGGAGAAAAAAATGGAATCGCCACCCAGTGTGAACTGGGACAAAGATTTAAGGCCGCACTCACCCCTCGCAAGGGAAGACCTCAAACCGTTGGGTTCGGAATGGTCCCTTACTTATGCCACTTGTAATGAAATGATTTGTGCAATATCTTAACCGAATCTACGCAACATATATGCTCAAGAGTAACTTTGATCTAGTTCGCATTCATCAAAGTAAATCCTATGTCTAAGTTTGCATGCTTTGAAAGTAAGTCATTTATAACGGCAATCATACATATCACACAATGAGCATAAAAAATCATCAAACCACAAGAATAAATAAATGATCACTTAAACACAAACATAAACCAAATTCCTAATGCGAGAAACAAATCACTAAACCATGCATAAAGAAATAACATAATCATGCATAAAAATAAATAACATACTAGACCTAATCATGCTAAATAAATAAATAATCTACTAGACTAAATCATGCTCGAATACAAGGTTGGATGAAACGAAATACGTGTGTCTCTCAAGTGGTACGTGGCATTGTATCCGAGTGCAAACCGTAATACCGTCCATTCGGATTCGGCTACGGAATTTACGTCCGGGTTTCCATCCGATATACCGTAAGAGAGACCACATATTCCGTTCATCCGGAAATCACATCATGCACCAATCCACAATACTCATATGAAATAAAGTTACTAAAATAAATAAAAATAAAGGATAATAATAAAGAAGGTGCCCTCAGGTCTAACCTCTTTTTTCCTCTCTCGAAGTGCATTACACGGCCGTCAGAAGGGTTGATGCTCCGCAAACCTCCTCCGGTTTATTGGTTCAACATTTTCCTTCGCTGTTTCGCTGCTTGGGCTGCTGTTTTCACTCTATTTCGCTGCTGTTTTTGCTGTGTTTTCTGGTCACTGTTTTAAGGTAATTTAGGCCACTATTTTTGCAATTTTTGGAGGGTTTGGGGCTGTGGTTTTGTCACTGGTTAGGGGCAGTTTTGATGTATTTTCTGGGCTGTTTTAGGGTGCAGTTTGGGCCTGCAGATCAGGGTGTTTTCGGTGATTTACTGGCAGTGACGTGAATGTTTGAATTGATGGGGCAGTGGCGTGAGTGGCGTGTGCAGGTGATGGCTTGCGTGAGGGCTGATGAAGACAGATGGCGCGAATAGGGTTTATTTGCGTGAGAGCAGGTGGCTGTTGTGGGCATGTGGGGCCGTTTGAAGATGCTTTGTGTGAAGTTAAGTGCTACGAGATAAGCAATGAGTAGTTTGGTTTATGTGCGTGAGTTGAAGCATTTTGTGGATGGTTCTTGTGCGTGAGTGGAGGGCTGAATTGAAGGTGTCTTAGCGTGAGTGGAGGAGCTGCTACGTGAATGGCTTGTGGTGTGAAGTTGGGCAGTGACGTGAGGGGCTTGAGTGAGGTGTTGAGGGTAATGTAGGGGTTTTATTGCGGATATCCGGTAACGCAGCGGAAACAGTGGAAAATCAATTTTCCGATTTCAAAAACTTTTTCTTAGATTAATCAAATAAAAGTATATATTTTTTTAATTACCCAATAATTAAATTATGAAATAAAATTCAATAAATCAAATTTATGTGAATTTACAGAATTGCCCTTACACTTTGTATTTTGTTCATTTTAGTCTGAAATTGTTCAAATCAATTTTGGATGATTCTAATCATTACTAATATGAATTTAACATGTCACAAATGTCAAAACACAAATTACAACAAAAAAACCCAAAAATATTTGCCCAAGGCCGAGAGCCTCATTAGGGGTGCTAATGTGCATTTTGCACTTCCATGGTTCAAAACACATCAAGATGAAATCCAATCAACATAAGATTTCATATGTATCATATACACATCCAAATACACAACATACGTGAAAAGCCCCAAATTTGGAAGTGGTCTTAAACCCTAATTTTTCAATTTCTTCAAATTGGACAAATTAGACCAATTGGTTAAATCATTTACTTCAATCATGTTTCTTCCATCCAATTCAAGTCTCAACACAATGAAATAACTATAGATCAAATCTAGGTCATTTAAGAGTGGGTCAGCAACTCTAGATTAGAAACAAAGTTCTAAAACCATGAAAAAAATACTTATAACTACACTAGTTACATTCTTTCAACTTTATACATGCTCAACACTTTCATCAAACATCCTTTCAACAAAAACACAAAGAATAAAGAAAAGAATAACATGAGAACATCATAGCATGAAGCTTAGAACACAAGAACATTTTCCTCTCTAATAGTAAGTTGAAGAAACTTACTAAAATTCCAAGTTTTCTTTGTTTTCTTTCAACTTTCTCTCAAGCTTCTTTTGTTTTCTTCAATGGAGTTTTTGTTAAAGTGTATTAGGTTATTTACCAAATGAAAAACAAACATATATACTTGCTACAAAATTCACCTTGGCCGAATTTAGCTAAGGAAATTAGCAAAAAATTTTGTTTTAATTTCATTTCAATTTCAAGTGCCAACTTGTTAAAATATCATTACACTTTAAAGATATTTCCAACAAAGTCAACAATGGCAACTTAGCCATTAAAACAAATATCTAAATCTTAAGATATTTATATTTTAATTAATTTAATCATTTAACAATTAATTAATTATTAATTAATTAAATACAATATATTAAATATATGTATTATATTTACATTAAATATTAAATACATATATACATTTATGATATTAGTCAAATATCTCAATTTGACTATTAATTAATGTATATTTAAATTAATCAAGTATTAAATGTAAATACACAAAAATTAAGGAAATGACTATCGGGTCCCTAAACATGTATTTTGCGTTTAACCTTTAAACGACTTTATAAATAATCAATATTATTTTAATATTTTGCTCTACTAGTGCTCTACGAGTATATTTCATTATTGAGACTCTCTAGATTCAGGCATATCCGTCACGAAATCCAATTTCGTGTCCATAATTTATCCACCCGTAAATTATGACGATCACGGATAAACTCGCTGAATCATACAGATCGAGGTCATGGCAAATGTATAATTCTTCTGTCACAGGTATCCGGATATGTCCCAGAGATATATATGTAAACGTCAAATCTCTATGGGGATTATCCAGTCGACTATTCTATTAACAATCTCAAAAAGAATGTTTAGAACTGGCTTCTAAAATTACTACGGGCCCATGGTTTTATCTGATTGCTAATCATATGGACTACCTATGCTCTGATACACAGAACTGACGGATCCTATCTTGATACGCACAGACACCCTGAGGATCTTTCTACACCCAACGAATAGGTGGAGGTTGATCTTAATAGATCGGTGACGTGACTGCCATCTAAGTGTAGAAGATGTCTCATGTGCCCACAGTGGCATCTCAAGTCTAAGAATCAGAAGTGCTACTCAACCCGACAAGATTCTTATTGACGTTGGTGTACCATCCATTAAGAATCTTCGGTGAGTCGTTCAGTGTTTATCCGCTATAAACACCTACACGTCTATACTAGTCTCCAAGACTTATGGTTCATTGAGAACTATTGGAATCATATATTCCAGTATACGACATGTACCAGTCTCAACGGGTTTACTATACTGACCAAGTAGTGTAAACCTTGACCAGGAACAATCTGAGAATGACAACGTCATGATACTACTCAATGTCTGTTGCGACGCTTTTGCAACAGTACCATGATTGATCATTCTAAGGTCATTACGTCTTTACCATATTAAAATATATTATATTATAGAAACTGCATATATTATTCAAAATAATATATTTTACAGAATATCATAAAGACATACAATCGGGAATTGGTGCTCTGAGCACCAACCCCAACAAAAACTCCCACTTATCTAGTACCAATAATGATTGTATCTAATACCCATCGACTCCAGGTGTTTATCAAACAGCTTCGGAGGTATGGCCTTCGTCAGCGGGTCTGCTACATTATCTTCACTAGGTACCTTGCACACGACAATATCCTCTCGCGACACAATCTCTCGAATGATGTGGTACTTATGTTCCACATGTTTCGACTTCTGATGCGCCCTCGGTTCATTTGCTTGCGCAATGGCTCATGTATTATCACAGTATAACGGAATCACATTCTCGATACTTGGGACAACTCCCAATTATGTGACAAAGTTCTTTATCCACACAAGCCTCTTTTGCAGCTTCAGAAGCTACAATATATTCCGCCTCAGTGGTGGAATCTGATGTCGATCCTGTTTGGAACTCTTCCAACAAACTGCACCTCCGTTAAGGGTAAATACGAATCCAGATGTAGACTTTCTATCATCGGGATCCGATTGGAAATCGGAATCCGTATACCCGTTAACTTGCAGTTCGTTTCCTCCATAAATTATTAACTTATCCTTAGTACCTTTAAGATACTTGAGGATATGTTTAATGGCTATCCAATGGTCCTTACCTGGATTGGACTGATATCTACTAGTTACGCTAACAGCGAAACTGATATCAGGCCTCGTACACAACATGGCATACATTATGCTACCCAAACACGAAGCATAAGGTTGGTTAGACATTCTAACCTTCTCATCTTCTATTTGTGGACTCATCTCTTAGAAAGATGAATCACATGTCTGAACGGTATGTTTGCTGTCTTACAGTTACCAAAATTATACCGTTCCAAAATCTTATCTATGTACGTTGATTGGGATAACCCAATCAGCCTCCTTTGTCTATCTCTATAGAGTTTTATCCCTAAACATAGAATTTTCTCTCCCAGGTCCTTCATGGAGAAATTCTTACAGAGGTATGCTTTGACGCTTTGTAACATACCTAAATCATTCCCAATGATTAAAATGTCATCAACTATAGGACTACAAATACGACCATGCTCCCACTGCCTTCTTATACACACAGGATTCTTCCGAATTCTTGAGAAAACCAGACGTTGACTTCTTAAGCTTACATACCATACCCGAGTTTTCGCTGGATGCAAAACCTTCCGGCTGTTCCATATAGATTCTTCATCAATCAAGAATCCATTTTGAAAAGCCGTTTTGACATCCTTTGCCAAATCTCGTAGTCATGATAAGCAGCTATAGAAAGCAAAATCTGATAGACTAAGTATTGCTACTGGTGAAAAAGTTTCATCGTAGTCGACGCCAGGTCGCTGCGTGTAACCTTTTGCTACAGTCGGCCTTGTAAGTTCAACCTTACCGTCAGGCCCGCGCTTCCTCTTGTAAACCCATTTACACTGATAGGAACAATTCCTTCGGGAAGGAACCAAATCCCAAACTTGATTCTCATGCATTGAGTCTAACTCGGATTTCATGGCACTTTGCCATTTCACGGAGTCGATGTACAACATCGATTCTCTATGTTTAAGGATCAGTCTCTTCAACTAAGAGAACATCCAAACTCTTTTCTTGTATCAAATACAAGCGTTCAGGGGCTAATATACCTTTCAGACCTACGAAGTGTGTGTGTGTTGAAGGTCCTTCATCTACTTGAACTTCAGGTTCCTCCGTTGGTTCATTGTTTTCAGGTTGGACTTCATCAAGTTCATCTTGTCTATGATTACCACCTTCTGACAAAAATTCTACTTCTAGAAATTTTGCGAAGCGAGCTACGAACAAATTTCGATGCTCGGTATCATAGAATATAGATATCCCCTCGTATTCGAAGGATATCCGACAAACCTAAAATTTTTCCTTCGAGGCGAAAGCTTATCTTGCTGAGCCACCCTGACATAGGCAGGACAACCCCAAACCTTAATGTAACTAAGATTGGGTCTCCTACCGAACCATATCTCATACGGTGTCGTAGGAACAGTTTTGAAGGAATCTTATTCAAAAGATGTGCACTGTGTTAAAGAGAGTAGCCCCATAAATAATAGGGCAAATCTGTGAAACTCAACATTCGATCGGACCATATCCAATAAAGTCTGATTTCTCATCTCAGACACTCATATGTGTTTTGGAGTACCTGGAGGAGTATATTGAGCGAGAATCCCAATTCTCTTTATATAATCCATGAACTCACCACTCATATATTCACCGCCTCGATCAGATCGAAGGCATTTAATATATTGTCCAGTTTGTTTTTCTACTTCATTTCGGAATTCTTTGAACTTTTCAAAGGTTTCTGATTTATGTCGCATCAAATACACATAACGTACCGTGACAAATCTCGGTAAAGGTAACGAAGTACGAATAACCACTGTGAGCAGTCTGACTTAGTGGACCACATACATCAGAATGTACGAGTTCCAGTAAGTTAGCGGCGCGGTGTCCAACACCAGAAAATGAGGCTTTGGTCATCTTACCCTGAATACAGATTCACAAGTTGATAGGATTCAATGGTAAGATCTGGTATCAAACCATTCCTAACCAATTAGGTAAGGCCTTTAACGCCTATGTGACCCAGCCGCATATGCCAAAGTTCAGTATTATTATTACAGGTAAACTACGTTTATTACTCCAGTATTTAAAATATCTTTGAAGTTTAAAAAATGTATTGACCATGCTGGTTTGGACAACAAAGGATCTGAATATTAATTTTTCATATAATTATAAGAACAATTCTTAATATTAATACAAAAAGCCCTCTGTATAAATACAAAAAGTGATATAATATTAGCTACACACCAGGCACAAAATGGCAGTCATTTAACAAAAGTGTCCCATTCGGCAATGAGATCTCGCATACTCCCACTGCAACTGCATCCAGAGAGTCTCCACTCCCGAATCACAACTGCATCTCTCTAGGCTTCAGTTTTTCTACTTTCCTTCAGCACCTGCAACGAATTGCAAATGTGAATGGGACAAGCAGAATCTAAAATCCAGTTGGATGTAACGACTTCACAAGCCAAAGATATATCAATAACTGGAAAAATAAATTTACCTTGATGTAGATGCTCTCTCCCTCCTCAGCTGGGCATGTAGTCAGGACAGTTCCTTTCCAGTGCCCGACTTTGCTGCAGTGATGACACTTGTCTTCAGAAGCCCTTTTGGGCTTAGCTATCTTTGCTCTGTGGTTGAGGACCGAAACCCTTCTTCTTCTTCCCTTTCTTATTCTTTCCCTTTGGCCAGTCCTGGGAAGAAGCAGAAAGAGAAGTAGGTCTTGGAGGGCGAGTCGGTACTCCCTTCTTAAGGTCCTCTTCCGCCGTGAGCAACATCCTATGTAACTCATGGTAGGTACAGATAGCCCGTTCATGTTGAAAGTACATCACGAACTGGCGATATGAAGCTGGAGTGAACCAAGAATGACACTCCTACCGAGAATGTCATTTAGAATGAGATTATGTTGCCTCAGTTGATCGATCAAATCGATCATCTGAAGAACATGTGAGCTAACAGCTTGCCCCCCATCCAATCGCGCATGGAACAATTCCATTGCGACCTTATGAACAATAAATTGTTCTTGTTCTCAAACGATTGTCTCAATCACGTCATCATACTATACGCATCTACATGCCATAGTATTGTTTCTTGAGTCTCCCGGAGACAGTGAACTAAGGATGTATGATTTAATTAACTCTTAAATCATCATTCTTCCAAGTTTCAAAAACTTGGTGTTCTCCTCCGTAGCATCCGCACCAACAGCAAGGGGCAACAGACCCTCAAGAACATATCCCAATTCTCGGAATCGAGGACAATCCTCAAATCCAAGTCCCATTCAATGAAGTTCTCATCGCGCCTTTAGTTTGTTCGCATCAAGCATACGCGCAAACTGATTTGTGGATGGTGCCGCCATCGCAAATCTATCATATAGATCACGAAAAACGGTTAGCAGAAATAAAGCAGTTTTCATATAATATCATAAGCATAAACTAGATCATGGATTTTTAATCTAAAAATGCCCCTCCCACTAAATCATGCAATACTGTAATCCCCAAATGAATACAAAGATTTAATAATTAAATTAAATACAAATAGTGAAAAGTGAATCCCGTAAATATATTTCAGCTCAGAGTAGAGGCACGGTCTCGCCTACGTATATTAATCAGGTAGACAACTCATTTGTCAATCACTCACTAGTGACTCTGGATTTCAAGTCCTGGCCGTTTCTCGTTGTCGCTGCTAAGGCATGCCCACAAGGAGACGTACCAAGGTTAAACTCGTCAATGATAAACTCAAGTTACTTGCGTAACCCTGACAGCGAGGGCACTTTCAGGATTCCGCTTTCGCTTGAATTTATCTAGTATCTGATATACATTCGGTAGAAATGAATCTCTATCGGCTACATCCTCACAGCAGAGGCACAGTCTCGGATGTAGTCACGGGAAATATTTATAAACCGTATTGACAAGACGGACCACATAACATGCATCAAATACATAATTACATTAAAACCTTATTAATTAGGGATTTTCCGCTAAGTGTCATACACCCTAAATCTAATCAAATTAGATTTATACATGCATGTATAAAGTTAAAAACATGATTAAACATTGAATCAAACAAGCTAATCATTTTAGGGGCCTAGAATTAGACTCGCTCTGATACCATTTTGTAGGGATTTTATTGCGGATATCCGGTAACTCAGCGGAAATAGTGGAAAATCAAATTTTCCGATTTCAAAAACTTTTTCTCGGATTAATTAATAAACATATTTATTTAATTACCCAATAATTAATTATGAAATCAAATTCAATAAATCAAATTTATGTGAATTTACCGAATTTCCCTTACACTTTGTATTTTGTTCATTTAGTCTGAAATTGTTCAAATCAATTTTGGATGATTCTAAATCATTACTAATATGAATTTAACATGTCACAAATGTCAAAACACAAATTGCAACCAAAAACCCAAAAATATTTGCCCAAGGCCGAGAGCCTCATTAGGGGTGCCTAATGTGCATTTTGCACTTCCATGGTTCAAAACACATCAAGATGAAATCCAATCAACATAAGATTTCATATGTATCATATAAACATCCAAATACACAACATAAATGAAAAGCCCCAAATTTGGAAGTGGTCTTAAACCCTAATTTTTTCAATTTCTTCAAATTGGACAAATTAGACCAAATTGGTTAAATCAATTACTTCAATCATGTTTCTTCCATCCAATTGAAGTCTCAACACAATGAAATAACTATAGATCAAATCTTGGTCATTTAAGAGTGGGTCAACAACTCTAGATTAGCAACAAAGTTCTAAAACCATGAAAAGAATGCTTATAACTACACTAGTTACATTCTTTCACAACTTTATACATGCTCAACACTTTCATCATCAAACATCCATTCAAAAAAAAAAAAAAAGAATAAAGAAAGAATAAACATGAACATCATAGCATGAAGCTTAGAACACAAGGAACATTTTCCTCTCTAATTGTAAGTTGAAGAAACTTACTAAAATTCCAAGTTTTCTTTGTTTTCTTTCAACTTTCTCTCAAGCTTCTTTTGTTTTCTTCAATGGAGTTTTGTGTAAAGTGTATTAGGTTATTTACCAAATGAAAAACAAAACAATATATACTTGCTACAAAATTCACCTTGGCCGAATTTGGCTAAGGAAATTAGCAAAAATTTGTTTAATTTCATTTCAATTTCAAGTTGCCAACTTGTTAAAATATCATTACACTTTAAAGATATTTCCAACAAAGTCAACAATGGCAACTTAGCCATTAAAACAAATATCTAAATCTTAAGATATTTATATTTTAATTAATTTAATCATTTAACAATTAATTAATTAATTAATTAATTAAATACAAATATATTAAATATATGTATTATATTTACATTAAATATTAAATACTATATACATTTATGATATTAGTCAATATTATCAAATCAATTTGACTATTAATTAATGTGTATTTAAATTAATCAAGTATTAAATGTAAATACACAAAAATTAAGGAAATGACTATCGGGTCCCTACATGTATTTTGCGTTTAACCTTAAAACGACTTTATAAATAATCAATATTATTTATAAATGTTGCTTTAGTGCTCTACGAGTATATTTCATTGTTGAGACTCTCTAGATTCAGGCATATCCGTCATGAAATCCAATTTCGTGTCCATAATTTATCCACCCGTAAATTATGACGATCACGGATAAACTCGCTGAATCATATAGGTCGAGGTCATGGCAAATGTATAATTCCTCCGTCACAGGTATCTGAATATGTCCCAGAGATATAGATGTAAACGTCAAATCTCTATGGGGATTATCCGTCGACTATTCTATTAGCAATCTCAAAAAGAATGTTTAGAACTGGCTTCTAAACTGTACCACGGGCCCAAGGTTTTATCTGGTTGCTAATCATATGGACTACCTATGCTCTGATACACAGAACTGACAGATCCTATCTTGATATGCACAGGACACCCTGAGGATCTTTCTACACCCAACGAACAGGCGGAGGTCTGATCTTAATAGATCGGTGACGTGACTGCCATCTAAGTGTAGAAGATGTCTCATGTGCCCACAGTGGCATCTCAAGTCTAAGAATCACAAGTGCTACTCAACCCGACAAGATTCTTATTGACGTTGGTGTACCATCCATTAAAATCTTCAGTGAGTAGTTCAGTGTTTATCCGCTATAAACACCTACACTCTATACTAGTCTCAAAGACTTATGGTTCATTGAGAAACCATTGGAATCAAATATTCCAGTATACGACATGTACCGGTCTCAACAGGTTTACTATACTGACCAAGTAGTGTAAACCTTGATCAGGAACAGTCTGAGAATGACAACGTCATGATACTACTCAATGTCTGTTGCGACGCTTTTGCAACAGTACCATGATTGATCATTCTAAGGTCATTACGTCTTTACCATATTAAAAGATACATTATATTATAGAAACTGCATATATTATTCAAAATATTAATGTTTTACAGAAGTATTCATAAAGAAATACAACCGGGAATTGGCGCTCTGAGCACCAACCCCAACAGGAAATACGTGAGTTGCCGAGAGAGTGGCCAAGGGTGAAGGTGCCGTGAGAGTCTAAGGAGTTTTTGGTGTGTTTTGTTGTGTGATTGAGCTAGGTTATTTTCTTTGTGTTTTCGTGAGAATGAGCCAGCTGTTAATGTGTTGGTGAAGGGTTCTTTTTATAGGCAAAAGGATGGGGGCTATCCTTGTTTGAGAAGGAAAATGATTTGTGCATTAATGAGAGATATTTTTAATTAGTATGTGATACGAAAAAATCTTTTAATTAGGGAAGTGATTTGATTTAATTTGATCTCTTCTCTTTTAGTTAGGGATATGATTTGATTTGTATCTTTTAATTAGGGAATGTAATTTAAGTGGATTAGGAAAGTATTTGATGGGATTTCTTTAATTTTGGAATGTGATTTGGCTTGATTTATGCATGTGTTTAATGTGTGTTTTTTGTTATTTAAAAGGTGTATTGGGCGTGTGGCTTAAGTTTTTGGACGTGTGGGCTTGGTCCATTTAGTAGGTTTGGTGTGTGATTTAGTGATGTGTGGGCTTGGTGGTGTCTTGTGGGGGTTTGGGCTAAGGGTGTGTTTGTGAAATAGAGGTCCAACAAGCGAACCCGAAGTTAATCCAGCGAATTAAATCCAACAATGCATCAATTCTCGACTCTTCCCTCCTACGTCCGTTTCCCGCGGCCTTCTACAATTAACGAGGTAGTGTCTCCATACGAGACTCATCATCGGGACTTATATGCAAAAATGCAGTGCCTACAGCAACATATCATCAAATGATCAAATTGAACAAATATTACAATAATATCATTCAATACCACTTCAGACATGCACCAAGCCTTCAATTTCATCCTCCAAATAAAAAAGCCCCAAATTCTAAGAAGTAAATAAACCCTAGAACCATTCTAGTAATTCAAGAACAAAAGCTAATTTTCTATGCTTAAGAATATTAAAGATTACCTACTAATCTTCAACTTTCTTTAAGATTTTTCCTTGAATTCTTCAATTCTTCTTTGTTGAATCATCAAGCATAATTTGGGACCAATTTGGAGGAGGATTCCGGCCATGCTTGCTTTTCCAAAATGAGAAAACAAAATTTCAATTTTAAATACAAGTAATTGCCGACTTATAAGAGTATGATGGTCATTTTTGAAATTTAATTTCATTAAATTAAAACAAACTTTATGTTAGCAAATCAAATTTGCACACATTAAGCTTAATTAAAATGCCACATGTAACCAATAATAATTAAACATATTGCATAACATTTATGTAATATGGATATTATTTAATTATTCAAATATTTAACATTTAAATATCTAAATAATTAATAATATAATTATTATTATATTATATTTTTTATTTACATTAGATAACAAATACATATATTAATGGCATGTGTCAAAGTCTCATTCGACAATTAATTAATATGTATCAAATCAAATTTTATATCAAATACAAATACATATTAATTATTAATTGACCAAAATCCCCTAAACCATGTGTTTTCGTTTAACCGTTTAAACGATTTGAATTAACTCATTTAATCCGTTGAAGTATTATAAATAATCTGTATTATTCATAACGCATTATCCAAGTGCTCAACGAGTACACTTCATATTATGGGACTCTCTAAGTTTAGGTTTATCCGTCACGAAATCCAATTTCGTGTCCATAATTCACCCACTCAAGAATTATGACGACCACAAATAATCTCTCTAAAATATGCAATTAGATGTCATTGCATACATATAATCCTTATGTCACAGGCTATCCATATTATACCTAGGATATAGATAAGAATGTCAAATTCTTATGGTATAATATAGTCGACTTTCAAATTTACGATCTCTAAATAACACTCGGAACTTGCTTCCGAAGTTATACCACGGCCATGGATTTACTAGATCGCAAACACGTGCAGGATACCCTGCCCTGTACAAAGGACTACCGAATTCTATCTTGATACGCACTGGATATCATGAGCATCAGTCCACATCGAACGAACAGGCAGAGGTATAATCTAAATAGATCGGTGACGTGACTGCCATCAAAGTATGAAGGATAACTCATATATCCACTGTGGTATCTCAAGTCAAATGACCAATATGCTCGCTCAACTCGAGAAGATTCCTATTGATGTTGGTGTACCATCTATTAGGAAATCTTCAGTGAGTCGTTCAGTGTTTATCAAATAAACACCTACATGTCTATACGAGTCTCCCGAGACTCATGGTTCATTGGATAAACCGTCGGACCAAGTCATGATATACGATATATACTGGTCTCAGCGGATTTTACTAACCGACCCATGTTAGTAAATCTTGACCAGGAACTTTATTTAAGGATATACAACTTATAGTGACGCTTCCCAATGTCAATTACAAACTACGTTGTAACTGTGCACTACGTTGTAAATCCTAGGGTCTTTGTCTAATATACATGTATCACTAAATCAGTTTTAGTTTCACTCTAATCATAATTAGATATCTAATCGTAATTAGATCGAATATGTATACCAAAGACAAGAGGTGCTACCATTAAATAAGTAATTTTACGGAAAAAGGTATTGATCATATTCATGAATCGGACATAAATATGATCTGGATTGGCACTCCAAGCACCAACCCTAACAATTTCTCCCACTTGCTCTAGTGCTAATCCACGGTATCATATACACATCTCAATATGTATCACATACTCATGGCCTTCAGGAGCTCACCTAGCACTCAAGAGGTAGGTAACAGGAAGTAGATCCGTTATAACATATTGAGTTTGTCAAAAAAACCAAATCGTTTCCCTTAGCCAGCATCATTCATATTTCGTAGAACCCAAATTCTACATCAATATGACTCAGATACGATATCAATATTGTGCTACAGCTACAAAGTTGTCTATGTATTTAGAAGTCAAATCCAAATATTATGAGACAACTGTAAGCAGAACATTAATATCAAAACTTCTAATCTATAAGATCACTATGCAACTTCATAAGTCAATACTTCATAAGTTATAACTAATTCCACTAATACAGTAGAATCATTTGTGACACTCCCACTGCATCTTTTCTGACTCTATATGACGTGGACCATCTAACGTCATAATTAGACTCAAAACTAATCCGACCTAATGGTTGCAGATTATATTCTCCATGAATAAGAAACATGTTCTTAATATCTCAAAGATAACAAAGAACATGTTTCAAGACACATCATATGGTCTACAACATATCAAAATAACTCGTAACAATTACGATTAAATTGATATCTTTAATCGTACATAATATAGTATTCATTATTCTATCATCATATGATGCATCATATTGACTAGACATTCTAATTAATTTCTCTTTCGACAAAGAAATCATAATTTTCGAAAGATAAATACTATATACAAGAGACACACTAATTGTTAAACGATTATACTAATTTTCATATAGATAGTTTTGTTGTGTCATTTATTAGATCATATCTAATGCACGACTAATAGGAGTTTCTCACAAGTCTCTTAGTTTTATATATATATATAAAACTTTATATCAAATATAATAGAGACTATTCCTACTACTTTCACGGAGAAAAGAAGACTTAGGTAAACCTTTTACCTCACAAACATCTCATTATTACATTAATAATGATAATTTCGTTAGGATATATAACACTAGAAAGAAATTTGTACGCTCCCATTGACCCTACTATTACATATGTATTCTCTATGCTTTGATAAAATCAGACAATTTGACTATCAAAATTAGAGAACACAAATTTTCGGAAAGCTTATCTTAGCCTACAATAGGCTCTATAAGCTAGTATATCAAAGTGTGATCTTAGCAGAATACAAACTCTAGGGCCATTCTAGAATGAACTATTCAAAAAAAGAAACCACAACGGATTTCTCATTCGAAGAAACCATTCAGGAACGCCATTTTGTATTCTTTAGCCAAAATAAATAGTTTAATATCAACATTAACCAACATATCCTTAATTGTTTAATTAGTATGACTAGAGACAAGTTTCCTCAGAATCTACAATAGATTACTGAGTATAACTTTTCTCACTGTCATACTATAAAGGTCAAACCTTTAACAAGCTTACATTGCTTTTGCTGCGCAAATAATTTGTACATTTTATGAACGATTCATAACGAAAGCTCAATCAAGTTCCGAACTTGATCGTAGTAAGCTATGAACAATTTTAGATCTATGGTTTAATGCTAACTTCCGAAAACGATATCAAATATCACTCCCACTATAAGTTATAGGATAATTTTCTTCGATAAGAAAACATCAGAACTATTAAGTATCAAATACTTCGCAAATGATTCTGACATCCTATTGGACTTATACGGAAGTTGTCTAATGGTCTTTTCATCTTATTAATTATGTAGTTCCATTTATAGTTTATCACTCTCACATTTGACTTCAATAAATCAAGTCTTTTCTACAATCATTAACATCTGATGTTACTTACCAAGTAATAAAATAATTTTATTACTCGGGATCGTAGAAAATAGATTCTATCAAATAAAATAGAATAATCTATCAAATAGAATAATTGATAAACTTTTACTTGTACCTCGAGGTGTAAGTACTTTCAATTATATAACCATTATACAAAAGAAAGATTCAAATCTCAAACTTTTCAAGATTCGAATTTTCTACCTATACATATCATATACATAACTGTAAAAACTAATGGAACCTTAATTAAAAGGATGAATTAATGTTACTGGAGCGTATCCCTAAGAGTATTGAAAACTAATTCGGCAACACTCAATATCAAACGAACCAAATCATATAAGATTCGATTTCTCCCACTGACCAATTCCATCACGATGGAATCGTAGAAGAATAATATTGAGTACGAATCACATCTATTAAATAACTATAAAACTAATTACCATAAATTCATATGTTTGATCGTATCAAACATCTTTGAACAATTTAAAGACTCACGGCGAATTTTAAAATATATTTTTCAACACTTCAAATAGAATATCTTTGAACAATTCAAAATATTCTATCTGCGTTTCATCAGAAACATATTGAAAGTTCTCGAACAATTCAAGACGTTCCATATATATTCTTTTAGAAACATGTAACTAAGCTATGAAAACTCATTAAATAAGTTACGAAGTAGAGAAAACTATCCAAGACAATTTATAATTCATTAAACTATATACTTCCAAAGTATTAGTTTAATAAATCTGTGGTCCAATGACGATCATTGGTTAAATGAGATTTAATCACATCCTGAATACAATATTTCTTAAATGGATAAGGATACATGGTGTGATCTTGTATCAGACCAGCATTTACCATACAGAATAAGCATCTAATGCTTATGTGATAAAATTTCATAAAGCACTGTTCTAAGTTATTTAGTTAACCCAATATTTTTCTTAATGTTTATCTCTTCATCAATGACACTACTAGTCATATTAAAATATGTAACAACTATTTATAAAGAACAAGTAACTATCCAATAGTCTCAAGTTCTGATAGCAAATATCAAAATAATTAATAAACAATATTTTAAATACCTAGACGGGAGATCTGGTATCCAATACCTATAGTTGTCGTATTGTGAGAATCAATATTCTCTATACACATCTCCTTTCTTTAGATTTATAATTTGCCTTCAATTATTCACAACAATTGCAAATAATTGATTACCAAACTGTGTCAAACACGTGACTTCTAAAAGTCACTAAAGCCAAGAAACGTCATTATAAGATAAACAAATACGTAATGGAGTTTTCTTAATGCCAATCAAGAATCTCGAGACATGAACTAATTCACGTCAATTCTTACCGCACAATAAACTATTTTCTCTAGACAATTATATCCTAAAACAGATATTTATTTAGATTACTTATCGTGACTTAGTAACTAAGTCACTAACCATCCTGATTTTCAAGAAAATCGAAACAACAGTTTCTGATTGTTTAGACTAATTTAACAATATCCAAGTCTACTTACATTCTAGAACCTATTCTAGAAATACACAACCATAAGTAAAGTCAGAAAATATATTCAAATAATATGCATGCAGTGGATTAGAAGTTTAATTCTATTAACAATATAGAATAAAGGAAAACAAAAGCAGCAATTTCCATAATATTACATATTGTTTTAGTTATGAATTTTTAACCCAGCAGTGTCTCCCACTACTTTACGTAATACCGTAATCCCCAACGGAAAACGGGAATTCAATAATTAAATCAAATTCCATAGTGAGAGGAGGACCTCATGAATATATTTCGAGTCATAGTTTTGGCACATCTCGCCTACGTATATTCATTAGTTAAACAACTCATTATCAATCACACTCAACTTGACTCTTGATTTTGGTTCTGATTGTTTCTCGTTATGAAAGCTTTAGCACATTCAGAAGAAGGCGTATCAAGACTTCACTTGCCAATGACAAACTCAAGCTACCGATGTAGTCCTGACAGCTTTGGCACGTTCAGGATTTCCACTTTCACTTGAATTTGTCTAGTATCAAAAATACATCCGGCATGGATAAAATTCTATCAACTACACCCTCACTGCTTTGGCACTTTCTTGGATGCAGCCATAGAAAGATACCCATAAATCGTATTGACAAGACGGACCAAGAAACATGCATCCAATACATGTCACTTTACTGCCATATTTAAGCGGGGATATTCCTCAAGAAAGCAATACTCTACATCAAATGCATAATATAATCTAGATCAATTTCTAAACAGTTCAATTCTACCTTAGAAAACATAACTTAATTTAACCATTAAATTTCCGTTACGTTTCCTGTTAGCGTAGAACCGAAAATTGAAGAAATATCTAAATTACATGCATGTACAAACATCAAAATTGGATTATATATCATATATCAAGCATGAAAAATGTAATGGATGAAGAATCAGACCTGCTATGATACCAATTTTTGTTGGGGTTTTGGCGCGGGCGTAGCGGAAGCTCGCTGGTTCGGGTGAAATCGTAATTTTAAAACTTTTCAAAATTACTGAATAAATTATTCAAAATCCAATATGAATAATTCATTCAAATTTCACCTAAACATATTTATTCGATATCAAATAACAACATAAATAGTTAAGAAACATCGCGAAACTTTTACCAAATTTTTTTTTTTCCGCAAAATGGCATAAAACGCGTTTTTGACCGAACCGACCACCCAATACACATAGGGCTGCCCAGTCAGCCCCAACAATATTAGGGCAGTTTATGGGCTACCGGAACAGTTACCAATTCACTATTTGGGCAGCCGTCACCCGGTTGGCTCAAAAGTCACCCGATAACGTCGTTTTTCAACGTTTTCACTTATTTCAAATCCGAAAGAGTTTCGGCAATTGTTCCAAGACCCAAAACACATCCAATATATTCATATTACATTATTTTCATCACAATAAATCCATTTTTTTCAGATTTAATTTTGTAACAAAAATAATCAATTTTTCATGCTTTAATCCAACTTTTTCAACATTAATCAAATTAATCACAACACCAATCCAATTCACCACCAATGAAGCACCCGGAAACAATTCCAGGCATTACAAGAGTGGTCATAACACTCTAGAATGGAAACATATCATCAAATGATCAAATTGAACAAATATTACAATAATATCATTCAATACCACTTCACACATGCACCAAGCCTTCAATTTCATCCTCCAAATCAAAAAGTCTCAAATTCTAAGAAGTAAATAAACCCTAGAACCATTCTAGTAATTCAAGAACAAGAAAATAATTTTCTATACTCAAGAATATTGAAGATTACCTACTAATCTTCAACTTTCTTTAAGATTTTTCCTTGAATTCTTCACTTTCTTCTTTGTTGAATCATCAAGCATAATTTGGGAGCTATTTGGAGGAGGGTTTCGGCCATGCTTGCATTACCAAAATGAGAAAACAAAATTTTCAATTTTAAATACAAGTAATTGCCGACTTTAAGGGTATTATGGTCATTTTTGCAATTTAATTTCATTAAATTAAAATAAATTTTATGTTAGCAAATCAAATTTCCACATATTAAGCTTAATTAAAATATGCCACATTTAACCAATAATAATTAATCATTGCATAATATTTATGTAATATGAATATTATTTAATTATTCAAATATTGAACATTTAAATATCTAAATAATTAATTAATATAATTATTATATATATATTATATATAATATTTACAAAAATAATAAATACATATATTAATGGCATGTGTCAAAGTCTCATTTTGACAATTAATTAATATGTATCAAATCAAATTTTGTATCAAATACAAATACATATTAATTATTAATTGACCAAAATCCCCTAAAGCATGTGTTTTGTTTAACTATTAAATGATTGAATTAACTCATTTAATCCGTGAAGTATTATGAATAATCTGTATTATTCATAACGCATTGCCCAAGTACTCAACGAGTACACTTCTTATTGTGAGACTCTCTAAGTTTAGGTTTATCTGTCACGAAATCCAATTTCGTGTCTATAATTCACCAAATCATGAATTATGACGACCACGGATAATCTCGCAAAACTATGCAAGTCGAGGTCATTGCATACGTATAATCCTTCCATCACCGGCTATCCATATTATAACTGGGATATAGATAAGAACGTCAAATCCTTATGGTATAATATTGTCGACTTTCAAATTTACGATCTCTAAATAACACTCGGAACTTGCTTGCGAAGTTATATCACGACTACAGAATTACTAGATCGCAAACACGTGCATGATACATATGACCTGTACACAGGACTGACAGATTCTATCTTGATACACACTAAATATCATGAGCATCAGTCCACACCCAATGAACAGGCGGAGGTCTGATCTAAATAGATCGGTGACGTGACTGCCATCAAAGTGTAGAGGATAACTCATATATCCACTGTGGTATCTCAAGTTGAAGGACCACTATGCTCACTCAACTCGAGAAGATTCCTATTGACATTCGTGTACCATCTATTAGGAAATATTTAGTAAGTCGTTCAGTGTTTACCAAATAAACACCTATATGTCTATATGAGTCTCCCGTGACTCATGGTTCATTGGGATAAACCATCAGACCAAGTCACGATATATGACATGTATTGGTCTCAGCGGATATTGTAACCGACCCGTGTTAGTAAATCTTGACCAAGAACTTTATTTAAAGATATACAACTTATAGTGACACTTCCCAATGTCAATTACAAACTACGTTGTAACTGCGCACTACGTTGTAAATCCTAGGGTCCTTGGCTAATATACACATATCACTAATTCATATTTAGTTTCAATCTAATTATAATTAGATATCTAATCGTAATTAGATCAAATATGTATACAAAAAAAGAGGTGTTACCATTAAATAAGTAATTTTATGGAAAAAAAAGGCATTGATCGTATTCAAGAATCGAACATAAATACGATCCGGATTGGCACTCCGAGCACCAACTCTAACATCTCATACAAGCATTGTATGTGTAAGCCACTCATATGTATATGTTGTTGAATGATGTGATCTTTGATGTATCCATTGTTATGTGTGCTTCGTGGTTGGTTGCATGATGTTTGTAAATATGTCTGAGTGTATGTATGTGTATGATAAAACTCGTGATATGTATGGACCATGTATGCTTATGTGAAGTGAATGGATGATTTGAAACCTATGTGAATATCAGAGGTTATAAAGCTTGTTTTCTAAGTTGTATTGGTATGTTATTTACGTATATGTGTAAGAATTATGAAATTGTATTTGCATGTATATAAGAGAATTATGCTACTATGTGTGTGAATGCAAACGAACCCCAAATGTAAAGCTATTATAAAGTTATCTTGGATAAAGAAAGTTAAAGAAAATTAATTTTGGAATTGAAGATAGTCTGTAACCGAATAGAAGAAAGTAAGTTTTTAATAGAAGAAAGTATGTTTTGATTTGAAGAAAGTATGTTGATTTTATCGATTTGATGATATTTCAAATATGTTTAATCGTAATAAAGTATAATAAATCTGACTCGACATCTCATATGATGGAAATGGATTTGATGTAAAATGACTAGTTTTGTGATATTCGGAATGATACATTCTGAGATTCGAATGTTTGGATAATAAATTTGCATATATGAGAATTTGTCATAGTAAAGTATAAAGGATAATAAAATTTGATAAATCTAAACTTGTAACAATTTAGTAATTCTGATAAACTGCTGATATGTTAGATTTATTTGTTTGTTGCATATGTTTGGCTTGTTTGTTGTAATACGAGCATGGTTACTTTCTTAGTGTTTAAAACTCACACCAAATCAGTTTGCTAGTTTTACAGGTTGGCTTCCAGATTGGTCAACCACGACAGCTTTGGAAGTCATACTCGAGACGTGGATCACCCAAGCAGCAGTCACCCTCGCAAGTGTCTTGGGAAGAGTTTTAGAAGTCTAGGATCTTTTATCAATAGTTTATTTGTCATGCTGAGCACGTTGTTTGTATATGTACTAAGTAAATATTTTTATTGTTCATGATGTTGTGGGCACAGAGCCATTGAGTGTTGATAGATAATGTGAGCACGAAGCCCTTAGGATATGATTTTGATGGGTTTTGTGTAGACCTGAGGTCCTTTTGTTTGCTTGATGTTTTCTTAGATTCTGTTTGATGACGGACTGTGATCCACGTTGTCCAGTTTTTGGATACATCATGCCTGATTTTCTTTAAATTTGGAGGCTTATGGAGATGGGTTAATCCTATCTTCTACTGGTGACATCCTACTTCTGGCGGGGTGTTACAGTTGTGGTATCAGAGCAATGGTTTATGGTTCGGTGATTGCAGCTACAAGGTATCTAATCGTATGAGTATAACACCCCGGAAATATTGATGACTAATATGTATGGGACGTCTGATATAAATTATGTTCGAACACATATACACTAATATAGCAACTTTGGAAACAATCAGCAAATTATTCGCAATTCCGATATGAAGTTGTACGATATTCTACTCAGGAAATTCCTTGGTATTTGGGCCATAAATTTTTCATACGATCTCTGATTTTGATGAACTTTAAATCGTCGGAAAGCTAAGATCGAGACCTACAATATCAGTGTTGAATATATTTCCAAATTTGAATTAGAAATAGGTCGAAAATACAACTCAAAATTTCAGATGAATAGTACCTAATGACCACTCTAGAAAATTCTCAAAGTTTCTCAAAAATTCTAAATTTTTCTCCAATTTTATCAATTACAAATAGCCCATGGTATAAAATGGGATACTATTCAAACATCCCCAAGATTTGGAGAAAGAAGAAAACGCGAGAGGAAGAAGAAAATAAGAATAAGAAGAAAGAAGAAGGAAAGAAGGGGGAAATAAATACAAATCCTCCCATAAGAAGTCAAGAAGAAGAATAGCAACCGTGAGAGACTTGATAGATGAAGGAAATCAAATGAAATAAGGTAAGACTAACTTGACCCAAAATATTGATTGTGAAATTTTAAGAGTATGATGTTATGTTAGAGTATTGGCATTCTAGGATATACATTTTGGTGGTTAATAAACAAAGAAATTGATTGTATGATAAAATGTCCAACTATTTGAAAATCTTAAGTGTTAAGCTAAGTTGGAGTTATGCGATTAAGGGCTTACTTTGATAATGGAAAATTGCTTTAGTATGCATGAATATTGAAGTTTAAAGAAATGCTTGTGTAAAGGTTATGGTGTGAGGGTGTTGGAAATGCATTTGGAAGAATTAGATATTGAAGCGATGATGATTAGGCCTAAAATCAGGCGAACATCGCGATACTAATTGGCTAACGTCGTGACGCGTAATGGGATGATAGCCTTGTTGGATAATATGACCCATAGCGTCACTATTTGTACAGATCATGGTGTTGTTGTACAAATTAACTATGTGACAAGGAGATTGCACTCTTATCATTTGTGATTAGATCACCTTAGATATAAAATGATGAGAGGTCCCTATGATTTGTTCCTGGACGGAGAATGATATGAGACAATATCAGTCCACGTAGGATAAATCATTAAATATCCCTAGTCGTAGTATTATCGAGACAGGACATCGATAATGCGGAATAGGCTAGTATTGCACTTGTGCGCGTTGTGAGGGCACAACGGCATAGTTCTCATATATTTAAGTATTGGATACTTATGCAAGTGCGATAGGAGGTTGTGTTTCACCGATGGTACGGGAAACAGCTTCGCTCTGGATAGACCCCTCGGAATCCCATTGGTATTATGACTATGTGTCTATGGGAGTCCCCATCAGGGTAGGTGTATTTGGTCTTAACCTGAGACTTGAACCGCTAATACTTACGATAATCGGTAGACTTTGGTCTTGGTGGGGCTTTAACCGGTTCTGCGTACACCACTTCTGGGTTTATCAGAGAGTCGTAATGTATTGGGTGTGATGTCAAGATGGAAGTATCACTTCAGTCATAGTGGAGATGATGTCACGCAGGATACGGTACTAGTGCTCTTGAGTGATGCGCATCCAATCATGATATTATGACCAGGTCATGAATATCTGATTATAGAGACTAGTTACCAGACATCCGACATGTGCTTCGGACGGGGCAGACACTTCCAGCCCCAGCCCTAGCACGTGACTTTCCGATACTGGACCGATATACACAATACTACGGTATACTACGCTTGATACAGATCTATATATTCCTGTAAGAATATTTCTGGAGAATTGGGTAGGCATGGCGCTTTGCTAGAAGCCAACCTTGTCTTGTAAATCGGTATAACGTAGTACGAGGTACTTACGTGTTCGGATAGTCTGACGACCGTATTTGCTGCCAACATATCCGGAGATCTCATGGGTCGCTTCCCAAAGATTCACCGATGATGTATGACTCGCACTATGATTAATCTGGGATTAATTAGTAGAGAGAGAAGATTAATTTCTAGAGAGAGAAAATTAATCTGGGATTAATTACGGAGATATTTTATCTGGGATAAAATATCGTTTAAAGAGAGGAGAACGATTAATTTGGAATTAATCGGTAAAAAATAATATATTCGATATATTATATGAAATTAGATTTCGACGCGGAATTGAAATTAGATTTTAATTCGTGCGAATGAATTAATTTAGAATTAATTCGTTAGCGACGTGAATAGTGAATTCGCTAGGCGTAATCATTTAATTACGACGCGACGGAAAATTCGGTAATT
>SKCR01027851.1:0-33776 GCA_019454045.1 Zanthoxylum bungeanum | reverse complement strand
TGATGGTGGAGGTAGTTTTTAAATTGTCTCGATCTTTGCTTTGTCTACCTCGATTCCCTTTTGTGAGATCCGATGTCCCAAGACAATGCTTTCTTGCACCATGAAATGGCATTTCTCCTAGTTGAGTACCAGGTTGGTATTTCGCATCTTTGTAACACTTTTCTAAATTTTGCAAGCAGTGGTCGAACGAGTCTCCAAACATAAAAAAAAAAATCATCTATGAAAACCTCCATACTTTGTTCCAGCAAGTCTGAGAAGATGGTCATCATGCAACGTTGAAATGTGACAGGAGCATTATATAGTCCAAATGGCATCATGCGGAAAGCAAAAGTACCATATGGACATGTAAAAGTGGTTTTCTCCTGATCTTCTAGGGCAATGGCAATCTGATTGTACCCCGAGTATCTGTCCAAAAAAAAATAGAACTCATATCCCGCTAATCTATCTAGCATCTGGTCAATGAATGGTAACGGGAAATGTTTTTCCTTGTTGCTTTTTAGCTTCCTGTAGTCCATGCATACTCTTCATCCAGTCATCATTCTTGTTGGAATCAGCTAGTTCTTTTCATTTGTGACTACAGTTATTCCTCATTTCTTTGGCATATATTGCATAGGACTCACCACGTGCTGTCAGAGATGAGGTAGATGATGTCGGCATCCAACCATTTGATAATTTCTTTCTTCATGACCTCTTTCATGGTTGGATTTAGTCTTCTTTGATGCTCCACTGTGGCTTTGTACTCGTCGTTCATCAAAATTTTGTGCATGAAAAATGATTGACTAATGCCTTAAATGTCTGCTATAGTCCAGCCAATGGCTTTCTTGTGTTCTCATAACACTCTCAACAATTTATCTTTCTGCTCCAATGTTAGCGACAAAGAAATAATCACAGGTAAATCAGAAGAGTTTCCTAAGAATGCATACCCGAGATGGTTTGGAAGTAGCTTCAGTTCCAGCTGTGGTGGTTTTTCAATCGATGGCTTGATTCGCTCTTTTTCTGGTAGTTCCAAACTTTCCATCTGTGGTGTCAATTTGAAGCGAAATGATCTGTCAAGATAGTTGATACATTCTAGAATTTCATCGTCTAGCTCACTGTCAGTCATGTTGGTGATGCAAGCTTCAAGTTTATCCGTGGAAAGTTGCATTGCATCAATATCTTGGATGATACTATCTAAAACATCAATTCTGAAACATTCCTCCTCCTTTTCATCACTCGGGAATTTCATGGCTTTGAAAACATTGAATGTAACTTCTTGGTCCTGCACTTTCATGGTTAGTTCTTCTTTTATACATCAATAACAGTTCAAACTGTAGACAAGAATGGTCTTCCGGAGATGATAGGTACATTTTTGTCTTCTTCCATGTCAAGGATAATGAAATCTGCAGGGAAAATGAATTTGTCGACTTTGACCAGCACATCTTCCATTACACCTCTCGAAAATGTGAGCGATCTGCCATCAAACTGCAGAGTAACTGAGGTGGGCATTGCTTCTCTCAATTTGCAGTTTCCTATAAATAGATAAAGGCATCAAGTTAATGCTGACACCTAAATCACATAAGCCTTACCAATGTAATGTTCGCCTATGGTGCAAGGGATGGTGAAACTGTCAGGATCTTTCAACTTTGGGGGAAGCTTCCTTTAAATGATGGGGCTGCATTCTTCTGTCTATGCTATTATCTCGTAATCTCCCATCTCTGGTTTCGTGACAGAATGTCTTCATTGACATAGCTGGGCATTTGTTCCAATGCTTCTGCAATGGAATGTTGATATGCAACTTTTTGAAGATCTCCAGGAATCGAGCAAACTGCTTGTCTAGTTTTCTTTTCTGGAGACGCTGTGGAAAAGGTGGAGGTGCAGTGAATTTTTCTCGATCATTTTCTTTTGCCTCTTTTTCCTCCATTTGTGGTTCTGCTTCACTGCTTCCTTTTTGGAACTTCTTCAGTGAATGCCTTGATTCCAACATCTTTGTTGATTTCAGTACGCTTTTCAAAGTAATGGCTTGAAATTGCTCCTTCCCTCGGTTCCTTGGATTTGGTTCTGTGTTGTTAGGAAGGGGTACCTTGCGATCTGTAACTCTGAGCATTGGCTAGTTGTCCCATTTGATTCTCCAGTGTTTTCAAAGATGCTACTTGACTTTGAATTAATGCTCATTGGGATTGAAACATAACATCATATTTGGCTACTTGAGAGTCGTATTTTTCTTCTAGCTTTTTGAACATCTCTACAAGCATATATTCTATTTCTGGCTTCTTTTCATATTCTTGGCCCTTTTTTTGTTGTTGGAATCCTAGTGTTGGATTGTTCATTTGCCTTGAATTATTGTTCCATGCGAAATTGGGATGATTCCTCTACCCTGGGTTGTAGGTGTTGGAATATGAATTTTCCCTTGTTTGTTGAAATTGTTGACATAATTCATTGTCTCATCATATTGGTTGTAAGATTCTGACTCTAGTGCTCCTAAAAATGATGAACTTGTGGATCCAGCATTAACCTTCATGTTAAGAGTTTCCAGAGTTTTTGCAAATCAAATCCAGCTTGGCATTCATTGATGTGTTGGCTCCAACTTCATAATTCCAGCAATTCGTTGGATCATGCTCCTTTCTGTTGGCCATAAAGAATTATTGTTGGCCACTTCTTCAATTAGGTCCCAGGCCTGATCTTCTCATTTTTCCATTAAAGTTCCTCCAGCAGTAACATCTATTGTGGTTCTCATTATCCAAAAAGTTCATTATAGAAGGTTTGGACTTATAGACACTTTGCAATCTCATGGTGAGGACATTTTCTTAGCAAATCCTTGTATCTTTCCCAAGCTTCGCAGAGAGATTCCGAGTCATGTTGCACAAATGATGTAATGTTATTCCTCAGCTTTGCAGTTCTGGCTGGAGGAAAGTATTTTGCAAGGAATTTGGTGGCTAGAGTGTTCCAAGTTGTGATGGAACCTACTGGTAGTGAATATAGCCAAGCCTTACCTTTGTCTTTCAAAGAATATGGAAACACACGCAGTCTCATTGCTTCTTCAGCCTACTTGGTTGTAGTTGAAAGTGCCGCAAACTTTTAGGAAGTTGCTGATGTGGGCATTAGGATCTTCAATTGCATCCCCCTAAACTGAACTGACTGCTGTATCTTATGAATGCATGTTTTGATGTCACATGCATTTGCTGGTAAGGGAGGAAGTACAATACATGAAATGAAGTCGTTAACCACCGGAATAGTTTTGTCTCGAATAAGAATTGGTGGTACAACCTCCAAAGGTTCAGGTTCCATGTTGATGATCGCTTCTTGACCTTCACGCCTTTCCCTTCTCGGCTGTCTGATGGTTCTTTCAATCTCTGGGTCAAGCAGACGAATTTCAAAGCTTCCGATTCTTCTCATGTAGTGTCTGAGAACCTGAAACACAAGAAACAGAAATAAAAATAATTAGACACATGTAAAGGTATCTAACCTCAAAATTAATAGTGAAAGATAAATAAGTCCCCGGCAACGGTGCCAAAAACTTAATCGGTGAAATCATTCACGTAACGCAATCGCACGTATCACTCAAGTAGTATAAAATGTATCGATCCCATGAGGACTTAATACCTAAGCTATTAATTCATGAAGCCAATCTACAAGTATCTAATAGATTGATTGTTTGATTCGTTGGTGATTTTAAACTAAAATAATTAAATAAAACAATGCAAATGTAAGTAAAAGGAAAATTCAATTTTATAAAACTATCAAGGGTTGTGAATTCTTCCAATATCTTTTAAAGATGAAGTGGTTATCTCATGTTTGTGCAATATATCAGTTTATTAACCTGGAATACGAAATTATGCCAAAGCCTATGTAGATGGTCAGATGCAAACACGTAAATAACCCAATTAATCATATGTCTATGTTAACCAAGTTACCTGAATTCAATAAGACTAAGTTCCAATTATGGCTACCACCGCCCAACAAGTATATGTCTATCCTATAAGGAAATCTATTAAGGGATATCTAATCCTTAAGCGAGATCGTGGGCTATTAAGTTTAAGGCTGAAACCTAAAATCCATTCGTCTAGTTCATTTTAAGTTTACCACATCAATCTTATTAATGGCCAGTGTAGGCACTGCATTTTTGCATATAAGTCCCGATGATGAGCCTCATGCGGAGGCACTACCTTTTAAGTTGCGGAAGTCTCGGGAAACGGACGTCGGAAGGGAAAAGTTGGAAATCAATACCTTGTTGGATTTAATTCGTTTGCTTAGCTTCGGGTTTGCTCGTTGGACCTCTGTTTTGAAATTCATCATCGGCCCAAAATCCTCGTAACCCACATCGAGCCATGCACCAAGCCACACGCCCACCTAGCCCAAAACCAAAGCCACACGCCCACCTAGCCCAAAACGAAAGCCACACGTCCACCTAGCCCAAGCCCATTAAATCACATCCAATAATAATTAAAACATTTAAAACACATGTCAAAAATTAAATTAAATCAAACTAAATTAAATCAAATCCAATTAAATCAAAAAAAATCTCATTCCTAAATTAAATAAATCAAATCAAATCTCATAAATCACATTCCTAATTAAATTAAATCACATGCCTAAACTAAATGAAATCAAATCAAATCCCAATAATCATCTTCCTAACTAAAACAAATTACCTCCATAATTAAAGATATTGTTTCCTTATGATACACAAATTAAATATTTCCACCATAATCTCCAAGGTGGCTCAAGGCAGTGGGCTGATTTTCTGCTCCAAAAATTCAATCAACTCCTCCATGGATTCTCCAAGCTCCAAGCTTTCGAATGATGATTCCATGCTCATGAGTTAGTTCCCTATCACCTTAAGATGACCCTTCATGTGGTAGCATAGGAAAAATTGCCACAAATTTTCCTTTGCTTCTCCTACATCTCACGGTATTTACAGTGAAAAAGAAGAAGAAAAGGCCATTGGCCGAGAGAGATAGAGAGGAGAGAAAATGATTTGTGGTAGGTTAATTGATTTCCAAAATCAATTAAAACATATACCATATTTTGAATTTCCAAAATTCAAAAAGGTACAAGCATTAAAGCTTTCCAACTACCACCATCAATCACAAGTGACATGTTGTCACATCACACAAAGTGACTAGACATCACATCAATCGATTGACTAGTGATTTGACGCTAGATGTGACTTGTGGGCCTCACTTAAATTCGCAATGCGAGTTAACAAATTTTCCGAATTAACAAATTTTCTATTGCGACGTAATTAAATCTAATTTAATTAAATAATAATGCCTAGCAAAATTACTATTCACGTCGCTAGCGAATTAATTCTAAATTAACTCGTTTACCCGAATTAAAATCCAATTTTAATTCTGCGTCGAAATCCAATTTCGTATAATATATCGAATATATTATTTTATCGATTAATTCCAAATTAATCGTTCTCTCTCTTTTAATTAATATTTCATCCCATATAAAATATCTCCGAAATTAATCCCAGATTAATTTTCTCTCTCTTTTAATTAATCTCAGATTAATAAAGTGCGAGTCATACATCATCGGTGAATCTTCGGGAAGCGACCCATGAGATCCCCGGATATGTTGGTAGTAAATCCGGTCGTCGGACTATCCGAACATGTACGTACCTAGTACTACGTTTTTACCGATTATAAGACATGGTTGGCTTCTAGCAAAGCACCGTCCCTACCAAATTCTCCAGAAATATTCTTACTGGAATATGTGATCTATATCAGGCATAATATACGTAGTATTGCGTATTTCGATCTAGCATCGGATGTCACGTGAAAGGCCTGGGATTGGAATTGTGTCTGCCCCGTACGAAGTATATATCGGATCTCTGGTAACTAGTCTCTATAATCGGATAATCATGACCTAGTCATATTATCCCGATGACTGCAGTATATAAGAGAACAAGTTCCGTATCCTAGGTGATCATCATCTCCACTATGACTGGAGTGATACTTCTATCTTGACATCACACCCAATACATTACGATTCTCAATATACCCAGAAGAGGCGTACACAGAACCTGTTAAAGCCCTGGACGACCAAATCCAAAGTATATTTATTATCGCAAGTATTAGCGGTGTAAGTCTCAGGTTAAGACCAAACACACCTACCCTGATTCAGACTTCCATAGACACATAGTCATACTACCAGTGGAATTCCGAGGGGTCAATCCAGAGCCAAGCTGTTTCCGTACCATCGGTAAACACAACTTCCTATTACACTTGCATGAGTATCCTATACCCAAATATATGAGAACTATGTCGGTATGCTCCCACAACGCGCACAAGTGTAATACTAGTCTTTTACGCATTTATCGATGTCCAATCTTGATAATACTCTGACTAGGGATATTTAATGATTAAACCTTTGTGGATTGATACTGTCTCATATCATCTCAATCCGGAACTAATCATAAGGACCTTTTATCTTTTATACATCTTGGTAATCTAATTACAAATGATAAAAGAGCAATTTCCTTTGTCACATAGTTAATTTGTACAACAACACCATGATATGTACAAATAGTGATACTATGGGTCATAACTGTCCAACAATCTCCCACTTGGCCTATAGCCAATCACTCAAGTGTCCTACACCCGAACTATGTACGGTTCGCTAAATTTCTGCTGAGGAAATGCTTTCGTCAGCGGATTTGCGGTGTTATCATCTGATGCGATTTATTTGATCATCACATCGCCACGATGTATGATCCGAACGAATCAGATGAACATTTGAAGTATATATCTGGATCGTTGATGTGACCATTAATTCTTTAGCCTGCGCTGTAGCCTAGCTCAGCTGCTACAGAACTACTCCTAATCTGATTAGGATTATTATCGACCCAAATGGCTTATATTGCTGCCTGAGCTGTAGCAATAACCCGCTTTTGCTGTTTATTTGGCAACAGTATCTTGCATGGAAGATTTCCAGCTCACTGTTCCGTTAGTCAAACTTTATAGTACCGTTCTTACGACTTATAGTCGTTATTATCGGTTAGGAAACTTGCAGCAGTGAACCCAGTCACTTCAAGTTCTCCTTCTCCATAGTATAAGATAGCATCCTTAGATCCTCTAAGATACTAAAGGATGTTCTTAACATCAATCCAGTGACTATCACATGGATTGGCCCGATTGTGACTCCATATGCTCAAAGCGTATGAGACACCAGGTCACGTACATTTTTCAATGTATGAATTCTCGGAGAGTGCCGACAACTTTTAGATCTATCCCAATAGATTTTTATTCCTAGAATAAAGGTTGTTTCTCCCAAGAATTCTACGGAGAATTTTCATGAAAGCCAAGCTTTCACCGACTGTATTATGGGAATATCATTTCCAAGAAATGATATATTATCAGTTTATAGGACAGTCACTATTAGTGCGCTCCCACTAACCTCCTTATATACACAAGAATCATTTTCATTTTGAATTAAATCATATAATATTATGATTACATCAAAACGATAATTCCAAAAACGCAATGCTTGCTTCAATCCATACATGGATCGAATAACCTGCAAACCTTGTTTGCTAGTTTTGGTACGAAAAAACCGTCAGGATGTTATAAACATCCTCCAAAAGTTTTCCGTTTAAGGAAAACGATTTTCCCGTTCAGCTGCCATATTTCATAAATGAAACATGCAGCATCAGCAAGCATTATCCAAATGGATTTAACCATGGCAACGAGTAAAATGTTTCATCGTAATCGACACAATATTGATAACGATACCTTTTCGCTACAAGTCTAGCTTAGTACGTTGGTATGTTTCCTTCCATGTATGTCTTCCTTGAAGACTTATATAGTACCAATAGGCACCATGTCTTCCAGTACATCAACTAGTATCTAAATTTAGTTGGTATACGTGGAATCCATTTCGTACATCATGGCACTTTTCCATAATAGGGAGTCGATACCTTGTATCACTTCCTCATACGTAGTCAGTTCGTATTCCTCAATAAGATTGACATCTTTATGAGGTGAGATCAGAAACTCATACCCCAGGTTGTTTTCTGACTCTCTCTGATCTACGCGGTTCTTGTGTATTCAAAGATTACTGGTATAGTTTCATCCTTGATGAACTATTTGTGTTCCATTAAGGAATCGGTGTCTGGAACAGTATTACTCCGATTTTCATCGAGTTTTACTTTCCTCCCACTAACCACTACGTATAGGTATTCCTCTTAGGAAAACCGCATGGTGAGCAACAATTACATTGTTCTCTTGTGAGTTGTATAAGTACTATACTTTGGTTTCCCTAGGATAACCAACAATTAAACACTTATCCGATTTGGGTTCTAGTTTGGTATCATCCAATATATGCCTTGCATACCCAAATCTTCAGGAATGAGAAAACCCAATTTCTTTCCTGTTCATATCTAATATGAAATCTGTCAAACAGATTTTCATGGAACCTTATTCAAAATAAGTTTTGCACTGTTTATGAGTATCCGTTGAAGGAAATGGTAGCTCAGAGCGACTCATGATTAACCTTATCATGTACAACAAAATTTGGTTTCTCCGTTCAGACACACCGTCAAATTGACGTTTTCCGGGAGGAGTCCTCTTTGAAAGAATACTATACTCTTTCAAGTATATGAGAAACTTATTGCTTAAGTATTTTAATTATGGTCTAACCGTGATGGTTTAATACTTTAGCCGATCAGTTCGTCTATTTCGTATCGAAACTCTTTGAATTTCCAATTTGTGTTTCACGAGAAACACATAACCATAACGCGATGCCACATCCGTAAAGGTCACGAAATATTCATATCCACTTCTAGCCTAGCTAGACATGGGCCCACTTACGTCACTATGAACGAGGGCTAACAGATCAGTGGCACTTGCACTTTTACCAAGTAAAAGGTGTTTTAGGCACTTTGCCCAATAAACTAGATTCGTAGACATTATTTGAATAGAATCAAATTCGTCCTAGTATCCACTCTTCAAAAGTGTGGATATACGAGTCTTGTTAACTGTGTCCTAGACATCAATGCCACTTATAAGTCTCAATTGATTAATTCAGTTTGAGCTATTTGTTTGTCATGTCATACGTTTGAGATTTATTTATATTCAAAATATAAATACTGTTATTCACATCTAATGTGTTTATCTCAATATCATCTTTATAAAATAAAACACTTTAGTGTTCTAGAATATAAAGGTATACCCACAACGGGTTAAACCCTGATATAGAGATAATGTTTCTAGTCAAACTAGTTACATTATAACAGTTTCCTAATTCAAGTACATACCTGAAGGGTAGTTCCTAAAGTTAGGTATCTACGGTTAAAACAGCGACTGTTGTCCCATTTTCGACTCGCAGATAAATCTCAACTGAAGTCAGTATCCTGCTTATCAGCAGATTCTGCACACCAATACATATTTATGTACCACATCCAGTATCTAAAATCCAATTTTAATACTAGCAGTGAACATGTTTATGACAAACATATTTGAAGTCGGAGCCTTGCACCGTCTTCAATTCCTTCATGTCTGCCTTGTCCATACGGCAGTCACGCTTTAGTGACCCCGTTTGCCATAATTTAGGCCGACATATTGGGATATGTCCTTTGTCTTCCTAGAAGATTATAATGACTTTGCCTTTGCCACTTTTCCACACCTCAGAAGCCTTTGGCCAAGCCTTGGCCTTTTGGAATGTCGAAGTAAGATGCGTCTTGCGCTTCATGCCTTATTGCAAACTCTGGCTTTGTCTCCTTGAGTATAGCCATTAACTCTCCAAGATTTTACTATTGCAATTTAGTACTTCTAAGATCTAAAGATAGATCTATGAAGATCCTTCAATTTCAATCATACTATAAGGATCTAATCCTTAGTTCTGACTAATAAATTAAGGAGTCTATTTGGCAAGCATAATGGATTAAGCACTAAAGTTATCATCACATGAATATTACAAATATCATGTTCTACTTATTTACTCAACTCCGGGCTTAGGCCTAAGATGTTATTTTATCAAATAAAGTAACTTCTTAGTTTCCAGGACTATCCTGAAGTTTTATTCCCAATTTGAAAATTAAAGTCGTTTAAATACATTTTCACCCAGGATTATGTTCTAAACGTTAATCTTTCAATTTATCTTGATTGCTATAGACCAACTATCCAGTCAACAATTTTAGGTACTATTTATTATAATGATTACTATAGTCCAACTATATAATCACCATAATTTAAATAAGTTAAATTCAATTATATTGATTACTATAATCCAATTATAAAATCAATTATTAATTGAAATTAGTTAATTCAAATATATTGATTACTATAATCCAATTATATAATCAACTATATAAATGAAATAGTTTGAATACAGTCAAACTATTTAATTAAAACAACATTAAATATTAGTCCAACTAATATATTAATTATTTGACGAAAAATTGAATGAGCGCGTATGTCAAGTAACTAAACGAATATTGCAAATCTAATACTTGCCTCCCATTATTTTTCGGTGAGCCTCTAACCCTCTGTGGAGTACTCGGGAAACATTGTTTCCTAGTGGGCTAGGATCCCGTTAAATAACACACAATCTTGACTTTGGCCAACAAATTGTATGATAATTAACTAGGTAGATCTCTAAGATCAATTGGATCCCATCCAATTCCTAGATCCAGTAGGTGGACATCCAAGTCCGAAACATATATCTTATATATGCCAATATATCCAATATATTGCCTAACCTTTTTCCTCTAAATCAACTAAGCCTTGGCTTTGACACAACAAACTTAATGATTCCAGTTAAGCGGGACCCATTGACCTTGGAAAGCTTCGTAATCGATGTCGATGGACAAGAAGTGATCTTGACTTTGGCCAACAAATCACAACTTGGACAAGACATCGATATGGAACAAAGCCTTCATGATTCAAACACATCCGCGATGGACAAAAGGCCTTGACTTTGGCCAACAAACCAGTGCCAATCTTGGATCTTGAGTAAGAATCACTCAATGGAAGGAAAACGCTTAATATATATTGAGGGTTTTTCGCGTGTAATTGGCAACCAATTAATTATCTTTGTTAAGTTCTCATCATCATACACCCTTAAACATGCATTCTAAACACATAATAAGGCGCGTAAATAAATAAATATAATAATGATATGCGGATGGATACTTAACACGTTGTTCCTAGAACAAATCTCTCACATTCCTCTCTCCCGCTAGCACAAGTATTACTTCTACCCAATTACATAACACTTCTAAAGAAACCTCATTTACATTGAGGGGAATAGGTGAGAAGAGAAATACACAGAGTCAAGAGGTAATAGGCTGGACACGCAGGTCCAATTTAATAAATTCTAAATTTATTACAACAATTTCCAAAATTGCCCTCCCCCATCTAATATCCATCCGATATACATTATTCATACATCGCATCCATGTATTCACACAAGCATGTTATCAATCAATCTAATCCAATTAATTAATCTGAATATTAATGACCATTCAATGTTCAAATAGCGATTTGATTTTGCGCGAGTCCGACTCGTTTTCCGAATAAGTACTCAAAGTACGAATTCTTGAATTATATTAAACTACAACATTAAATCCAATTTAATTTGCATTTAATACTAATTCCATATTTAATTCCAAATTAAATATTACATTTTATTAATGAACCTTTAGCGAATTAGATTCTAAATCTAATCGTTACGGGTCTCCAAGCCCATTTAACATCCAATGTCAATTTAATTAAAGTCCAAATGGGCTTTTAATTAATTTCTAAGGCATGGACTTTTGGTCAATATGGGTCAAACCCAAACACCAAAGCCCATTTAAGGAATCACCCTTATTTGCCAAGAAACCAATTTAGGCCCATTAGGCCCGATTAATATTAAAGGTCTATTAAGTCATAATTGGACTTTATGGATATGGTTTTGGGCCCAATTGGATCCAACCAATTAGCCTAAACCAAACTCGGCCCAACCAAGCCCATTAAGCCCAATTACAACTTTTAAAAGCCCAATTCTAAATTTGGCCCAATTAATTAACTTACAAAATTCCAAATTTCACAATTAATTAATTTAAAGTGTATAGCCATAATTAATTAACCAAATTAAAATTTCCAAAATACTAATTCACTCAATTAATTATGCTCATTATCATCAACATATGTCCAACACATTTGAATCAAAAAATCACATCATTTTCCATGCTTTATAGTCTCGGCATTTTGGGGTTTTTCAAGTCCAATTCAAAATTCAATCCAATTAAATCTCAAATCAACATTTCCCACATGATTTCAACTCATCCAATAATCAAAATCAAAAAATACCATGACTTATGGCAAGCTTATAGTTTCGGCCAAGCCTAACAATTTGGGGAAAAATTATCCAATTCGATTTTTTATCAAATTGACAATGCATAACACCAAGTTATCATAATTTAAGCATACTCAAACAATCAATTTCACTCAAACATGCTCAAATCAATTTTGCCCAATTTTACCCTAATCAAATTTCATGCTCAAAATGGCTCAAGATACCATTTTTGGGTTTCTATTAAGTCCCAAGGATCAATTCAAGCAAGAAATCATGTGTGTGAATACTCGTAAAAGTATGGCGGAATCATACTTACAACGATCGACTTTTGCGACGCGAGAGACAACAAAATCTCCAAGCTTTCCTCCAAGGTGGCTCACGGCAGTGGGCTGATTTTCTGCTCCAAAAATTCGATCAACTCCTCCATGGATTCTCCAAGCTCCAAGCTTTCGAATGATGATTCCATGCTCATGAGTTAGTTCCCTATCACCTTAAGATGACCCTTCATGTGCTAGCATAGGAAAAATTGCCACAAATTTTCCTTTGCTTCTCCTACATCTGACGGTATTTGCAGTGAAAAAGAAGAAGAAAATGCCATTGGTCGAGAGAGATAGAGAGGAGAGAAAATGATTTGTGTTAGGTTAATTGATTTCCAAAATCAATTAAAACATATACCATATTTTGAATTTCCAAAATTCAAAAAGGTACAAGCATTAAAGCTTTTCAACTACCACCATCAATCACAAGTGACATGTTGTCACATCACACAAAGTGACTAGACATCACATCAATCGATTGACTAGTGATTTGACGCTAGATGTGACTTGTGGGCCGCACTAAATTCGCAATGCGAGTTAACAAATTTTCCGAATTAACAAATTTTCTGTTGCGACGTAATTAAATCTAATTTAATTAAATAATAATGCCTAGCAAAATTACTATTCACGTCGCTAGCGAATTAATTCTAAATTAACTTGTTTGCCCGAATTAAAATCCAATTTTAATTCCGCATCGAAATCCAATTTCGTATAATATATCGAATATATTATTTTATCGATTAATTCCAAATTAATATTTCTCTCTTTAATTAATATTTTATCCCAAATAAAATATCTCCATAATTAATCCCATATTAATTTTCTCTCTCTTTTAATTAATCCTAGATTAACAAAGTGCGAGTCATACGTCATCGGTGAATCTTCGGGAAGCGACCCATGAGATCCCCGGATATTTTGGCAGTAAATCCGGTCGTCGGACTATCCGAACACGTACGTACCTAGTACTACGTTTTTACCGATTTACAAGACATGGTTGGCTTCTAGCAAAGCACCGTGCCTACCCAATTCTCCAGAAATATTCTTACTGGAATATGTGATCTATATCAGGCGTAGTATACGTAGTATTACATATTTCGATCTAACATCAGATGTCACGTGCAAGGCCTGGGGCTGGAATTGTGAATGCCCCGTACGAAGCACATATCGGATCTTTGGTAACTAGTCTCTATAATCGGATAATCATGACCTAGTCATATTATCCTGATGACTGAAGTACATAGGAGCACCAGTTCCGTATCCTACGTGATCATCATCTCCATTATGACTGGAGTGATACTTCCGTCTTGACATCATATCCAATACACTACGATTCTCAATATACCCAGAAGAGGCGTACACAGAACATGTTAAAGCCCTGGACTACCAAAACCAAAGTATATTGATTGTCGCAAGTATTAGCTGTGCAAGTCTCAGGTTAAGACCAAATACACCTACCCTGATTCGGACTTCCATAGACACATAGTCATATTACCAATGGAATTCTGATGGGTCTATCCAGAGTGAAGCTGTTTCCATACCATCGTTAAACACAACCTCATATTACACTTGCATGAGTATCCTATACCCAAATATATGAGAACTAGGTCGGTATGCTCCCATAACGCGCACAAGTGTAATACTAGTCTTTTACGCATTATCGATGTCCAATCTCGATAATACTCTGACTAGGGATATTTAATGATTAAACCTTTGTGGATTGATACTGTCTCATATCATCTCAATCCGGAACTAATCATAAGGACCTTTTATCTTATATACATCCGGAGGAGTTACAGAGCATCAACCCTTCCGACAACCGCGTAGCGCACTTCCGAGAGACGACTTAAGAGGTTAGACCTGAGGGCACCCCTTTTATTTATTCTCCTTTATTTTTATTTATTTTCTTATTTTACTTCGCATGAGTATTGTGGATTGGTGTATGATATGAATTTCAGATAAATGGAATATGTGTTCTCTCTTGCGGTATATCGGATGGAAACCCAGATGTAAATTCCGTAGCCGAATCTGAATGGATGGTAGTGCGGGAAAACAACTCCACTTACCACTTGAGAGACACACATATTTCGTTTCATCCAACCTTGTGTTTGAGCATGATTTAGTCGTTAGTATGTTGTTTATTTTTAAGCATGATTTAGTCATTAGTATGTTATTTCTTTATGCATGATTTAGTTATTTGCTTTCGCATTAGGAATTTAATTTACGTTTATGTTTAGGTTGATATTTATTTATTTTTTGTTTTATAATTCAATATGCTCATGAGATTATTGTGTGTTATCGTGTGTTTGCCGTTATGATGACTTACTTTTAAAGCATGAAAACTTAGATATAGGATTTATTTTTATGAATGTGAACTAGATCTAGGTTATTCTTGAATATATATGTTGTGTAGATTCGGTTAAGTTATTGCACCAATCATTTCATTACAATTGGAATAATTAAGGGACCATTCCGAACCTAACGGTTTGAGGTCTTCCCTTGCGAGGGGTGGGTGCGGCCTTAAATCATTTTCCCGGTTCACACCGGGTGGCAACTCCATTATTCTCTGGTTTAGTTTCTCCGTGGGCTATTCCGTACTCTCGATTAGGCCACGAGCCTAGAACATCATCGCCGATTTCTGTGTCCTACAGTCTGGCGACTCCACTGGGGATAGAGAATTGGCCCCGAAATAAAGTCTTGTAGTGATTGTGATTTTTTCTTTAGTTAGTCGTGTCTATTGTGGGTTGAAGGGGTTTAATCAAAGGAATTATTAAGGCTAGGTGATGGTTTGGTGTCTTCCTTCATTCACTACCTTTCTATAAGGAAAAGCTGTGAATGCACCTAGATAATCATTTACTCGAAGCTTACTGTGATGGACTAATTTGGAGGACTTGTTGTTTATTCCTGTCACCAAGGCGATAAGAGCCTAAGAGGCTTGGGTATTTAAGAGAGTTCGCTCCACCCTCCCTCTAGGAATCTACAATGAGAAATCCATTTGACAGTCAGTCACGCACCATAACTCATTGGCACGTACCTTAGGCTATAAAAAAGGTGTGCTCACTTGGTCGCTTGAACCCTTGAGTGGGGAGTCCTAGTTATGGGAAATCCTTCACCGGCAAGAGCCTTTGTCTATACCCCTATAAACCCGCACATGAATTGTAGTTGTAGGACTAATAGAAACTATTCCTTTATGCTTGCATTTAGGACCATCGTCATTTGGATTCAGTTGGACTTTTTGTCATGAGGTATGGGCTTGTTGGTCATTTAAACTGGGACGAGTCCGTGCTTTATGGCAATTGGTCCAAAAGCTTCTAAAATGCCGATGGGCCACTTTATGTTTAGGCCTTTTATCATTTGAAGTTGTTTAGCCATGTTATCGCAAAAGTGTAAACCTGTTGGGCCTTTTCAACTGGGACAAGTTTGCATCGCGCAATAGTATGATTGAATGCTTTAAAATGATAATGGGCCGACTTATATATTCCATACATCGCACGCATCTCATGCATCTCATGCATACACGCATCATGTTAACCTCTGTGTCTTAAAAGCCATCGTAGATACTCGTTGGGTTAGGGAAGAGGGAAGACTCGTCAAAAGGCCGCTAGCAAATATGAGTGAATCATAGAACGAGGTATCCCGTATGGATCAGCTGGAAAACAGTCTCACTAAGGTTACCGAGCAACTGCAAGCTTTGACCACTGTTATGGCTAATATGATCGTGCCCCGTGCTGGGGGAAGCTCTGAGAATGAGAGGCGTGAGGACCTTCCGAACAGGCTGAATGATGATATCCATGGCTTCAACGATGACATGGCTGAGTATGCCGCATGAAGGATAGCCGGGTCTTAGGTCGAACTGCAGAAACTCTGCGATCAGGTGGAGTCAGTCACCAGTAAAATGACAGGCAAACATGAAGATCTGCTAGACTACGAGGCAATGACGTTTGAGGAACAATTTCTGGCTCAGTTCCAAATGCTTGACATAGCCAAATTTAATGGGAATGGGGATCTGAAGGTCCATCTCCGGCAGTATGTCTCTGTGATGAGTTCAGTGGGTTTGTCGAAGCGTCAAGTCCAGAAAATGTTTGGGATGTCGCTTGAGGGGGCACCCATAGTATGGTATCACAGCCTCTAAAGGAATGTCAAAGATGACTGAAGGGCGTTGGCAGAGGCCTTTTTAGCTAAGTACGTAACGGATCTGGAGATCGACTTGTCGCTTCGCGACTTGGAGAATACCAAGCAGAAGCCGGAAGAGAGCTTCAAGGAGTATGTGGATCACTGGAGAAGCTAGCTTCTGAAGATGAAGACTCGGCCCCCAGAAAATGACCAAATCAAAATGATCATCAAGGGCACCAATCCCTCTATCTATGGCAAGCTGAGGAGGATGACCTCCTTGATTACTGATTTTCGACAGTTGAGGGAGACTGTCATGGATATCGAGGAAGAAGAGGCCGAGAACAGAAAGTTTTATGGCCAGAGTAGAAGGACTTTTGAGGGGCCTTCAGAGACCAAGCCCGCTACTGCTGAGATCGCTACCGTCAGAAATAGGCGATTCTCCAATCTTGGTAGACCTTTGTCAACTGTGCTTGAGAAGTTGAAAAGCCAAGGACTCCTGAAACCTTTAGAGCCTAGACTAATTCCAAACCCTCTGCCACACTACTTTGACTTAAACCAATACTGCCACTTCCACCAGCAGAAAGGCCACAAAACGGACAACTGCACCCGCCTTAGGCATGAGATCCAAAAACTCATTGACGTCCATAAAATACCCGACCCAGAAAAAGAATAACCCAATACACACAAAAATCCCCTACCTAACTATCACTCTGTTCCACCACCCACCTACATGATCAACTCCGGCCTACCCGAAATCTTTGTCCTCCAAACTCTCAACCACCGAGCTTCTTACATTGGGATAGGAGATGGCAGTAGTAAAGAACCATAGGCTGAGGAAGAAGACAATGCCGCAGACGATGAAGATGTTTTCCCTGGTTTATTTGATTACAATCCTGCATTTTGATAATAAAACATTAATTTTGCCTACTTATTCGAGTTTTTCCTGAATAGTTAAAGCATTAGTCCGATGATGAAAATGTTTTCTTTAGGGTGAAACCTTAGAAACGATGAGTGTGAGATGTGCTCTCATACGGTATTTTGAGTGGTTGATCTTGGCCAAGACTCCCGAGAACTTAATTACAGGATCTTAGCAGTACAAGCCTGAGTAATCGACAAGATGACTAGTTGAAGAGATGGCGAATCAGTGAATGACCGTTTGCCTAGATGTCCATCCTAATTTACTGATGCTACGATATGTGATATGGTTGAAACAAAGAAAAAGTCTCTGAAAAGAAAAGAAAAAAATAGACCATCTATAACCGATAAGCGTGAAGCGACCCATGAGCGAGTATTAGGACCACCATAAGGAGAAATGCTACCTTAAATGGTCGGTGTGTCGAAAATAAGAGAAAGAAAGAAAAGAGAAAAAGAAAAAGAAAAAGAAAAAGAAAGTTCAAAATGAAAAGAAAGAAAAGAAAGAGACAAAAGAACAAAGAATAAAACCATATCATGTTGAGTATAAGGAAGTAATCACAGAGTATGATCAAGACATCTAGGTTGGTTTGACCCATTGATCCCAATTCTTCGAGACAAAATCATCGAGTTGGCTTACTTAAGGATTAAGATGCGAAAGAGCCTTGGCACACAGACACTAGGAGTCTAGTTCAGATCACTCATTCAAATGATCGGATTTGAGTGTATTAAGTACTTTGAAGGTTCTTTGGTTTTGACACGAAGCATTCGTTGAGGATGAAAATATGTTTAGCTATCAGGATTATCACGTGAGAAACAGTATAGTGTGTTGGTATGTAACATCACATCAGGAGGTCTACCTTGAATTAATGAAAGCAGCAAAGGATGAAAAGATGTACCGAGACTGAGGGCGATCAGTCTACCATTTCTCATGCAGTAACGGTTCGGAAATAAACCATCAGCACCAGTATCAGTTTTGGGATGAGTCCCTGGGTTGAGGCCCTCATCAGCATCGGTACCAGTTTTGGGGATGAGTCTCATGGTTGAGGCCCACATCAGCACCAATATCAATTTTGGGATGAGTCCCAGGGTTAAGGCCCACATCAGCATCATCATCAGTTTTGGGGATGAGTCACAGGGTCGAGGCCCACATCATCAGTAGTTTTGGAACGTCACATCACATGATATACTTTGACCTAGTGCAAGAAGCGAAGAACAGAAAGCTAAGCCAAGACTAGGGGTAACCAGTCTACCACCCCGCGAATAAGGGATGTACCGAGAACTTGAGCCGTGAGACAGAAGAGGACTGAACAATCACCAGAAAAGAACCAGCATGAGGAAACTGTAAGCAAACCCAGGGGGCGACCAAAGACAGTTATAGGCAAAAGACACCGGGGGAACTGGTAGAAGACCTAACCCGACGGAATAGGAAATTCATTCATGCATGCATACACGTAACACACTTGCATCATTTTTGTGTTTTGTTTTGTATTCACAGGTTTCAACGAATAAAAAATGAGAAAACGGAAAATTCAAGCCAACCAGGAGCAGCAACACAACACTATCAACTCAAAACGGGAACAAGACCCACAGCTCAGGGAATAAGACCCTCAACTTAAATCGGGAACAAGACCCAAAATTCAGGGAATAGGACCCTCAACTCAAAACGGGAACAAGACCTACAATTTAGGGAACAAGACCCTCAACTCAAATCGGGAACAAGACCCACGGGAACAAGACCCACAACACAAATCGGGAACAAGACCCACAATTCAGGGAACAAGACCCTCAACTCAAATCGGGAACAAGACCCACGGGAACAAGACCCAGAACTTAACTTGGGAATAAGACCCACAACTCAACTCAAATCGGGAACTAGACCCACAATTCAGGGAACAAGACCCTCAACTCAAATGGGGAACAAGACCCACAGAAACAAGACCCACAACTCAACTTGGGAACAAGACCCACAACTTAACTCAAATAGGGAACAAGACCCACAGGAACAAGACCCACAATTCAGGGAACAAGACCCTCAACCCAAATCGGGAACAAGACCCACGGGAACAAGACCCACAAATCAGAGAACAAGACCCTCAACTCAAATTAGGAACAAGACCCACGGGAACAAGACCCACAATTCATGAAACAAGACCCTCAACTCAAATCGAGAATAAGAACCACGGGAACAAGACCCATAATTCAAGGAACAAGACCCTCAACTCAAATCGGGAATAACACCCACGGGAACAAGACCCACAACTCAACTTGGGAACAAGACCCACAACTCAACTCAAATCGGGAATAAGACACTCATCTCAACTCAGTAACGGTTCGGGAATGGACCACCTCTCACAAAGTAACAGTTCGAGAATGGACCACCTCTCACAAAGTAACGGTTCAGGAATGAACCTTGGGGTCGTAGCACCTCACCACAAGACCAAGTCAGTTCACAGCAACAGGAAAGTCAAGCAGCAGCTGGCGAGCCAGGTAAGTAAAAATGGATGCATAACTTTGATAGGATTGTCACTGTCACACACTACACAAGTCCCATCAAAGTGGGGGCGACTGTAGGCACTGTATTTTTGCATATAAGTCCCGATGATGAGCCTCATGCGGAGGCACTACCTTTTAAGTTACGGAAGTCGCGGGAAACAGACGTCGGAAGGGAAAAGTTGGAAATCAATACCTTATTTGATTTAATTTGTTTGCTTAGCTTCAGGTTTACTCGTTTGACCACTGTTTTGAAATTCATCCTCGGCCCAAAATCCTCGCAACCCACACCGAGCCATGCACCAAACCACACGCCCACCTAGCCCAAAACCAAAGCCACACGCCCACCTAGCCCAAAACCAAAGCCATACGTCCACCTAGCCCAAGCCCATTAAATCACATCCAATAATAATTAAAACATTTAAAACACATGTCAAAAATTAAATTAAATCAAATCCAATTAAATCAAAACAAATCTCATTCCTAAATTAAATAAATCAAATCAAATCTCATAAATCACATTCCTAATTAAATTAAATCACATGCCTAAACTAAATGAAATCAAATCAAATCCAAATAATCATCTTCATAACTAAAACAAATTACCTCCCTAATTAAAGATATCATTTCCTTATGATACACAAATTAAATATTCCCCCAATAATTACAATATTCTTTCCCTACCTATACAAGGATAACCCCAACCCTATCCTATAAAAGAAAACACAAGCCAAACCCTTGGACGCTAGCTCAAACTCACAAAGAAATAACAAACAAAAAATAAACCCTAACATAAACTCCCATAGCTATTCACGCCAGAATACTCCACGCACCAATAGCACACACATAGCCTCCACCTCCACTCACGCACACAGCCCTCAATCCAAGCAGCCTCACGCACACATGTCTCACCCACTAACCGACCAACTCAACAATCTTCACGCATCAACCACTGGCTCGTCCCCCTATCAAATCACACACGTCTCACCCACTAACTGACCAACTCAACAATCTTCACACATCAACACATAGCCCCCCACCCAGCAGCCATAGCCCTCACGCATCAACACATAGCCCTCACGCAAGCCACTAAATTCACGCCTACAAAACAGGCCTGCACTGCCTCAGTTCACGCCCATAAACAGCCGCACAGACTGTCCCAAAGCAGTACCTAAACTGCACCAAATCAGCCCCTAAACCGTCCCGAAACTGCACCGAAATTACACCCACAAACAGTACATAAACTGTACCCCTAAAACATCATAAAATAGTCCTGCATTACCGCAAAACTGGTAAACCAGAAAATACGACAAAAATAGCAGTGAAACCGAGTAAAATAGTAGCCCGAAGCAGTGAAACAGCGAATGGAAACGTTGAACCAGTGAACTGGAGGAGTTGCAGAGCATCAACCATTCCGACAACCGCGTAGCGCAATTCCGAGAGACGATTTAAGAGGTTAGACCTGAGGGCACCCCTTTAATATTTCTCCTTTATTTTTATTTATTTTCTTACTTTATTTCGCATGAGTATTGTGGATTGGTGTATGATATGAATTTCGGATAAATGGAATATGTGTTCTCTCTTGCGGTATATCGGATAGAAACCCAGATGTAAATTCTATAGCCGAATCCGAATGGACGGTAGTGCAGTCTGTACTTAGGAAACAACTCCACGTACCACTTGAGAGACACACATATTTCGTTTCATCCAACCTTTTGTTTGAGCATGATTTAGTCGTTAGTATGTTGTTTATTTTTAAGCATGATTTAGTCGTTAGTATGTTATTTCTTTATGCATGATTTAGTTATTTACTTTCGCATTAGGAATTTAATTTACGTTTATGTTTAGGTTGTTATTTTTTTTTTGTGTTTGATAATTCAATATGCTCATGAGATTATTGTGTGTTATCGTGTGTTTGCCGTTATGATGACTTACTTTTAAAGCATGCAAACTTAGATATATGATTTATATTTATGAATGCGAACTAGATCTAGGTTTTTCTTGAATATATATATTGTGTAGATTCGGTTAAGTTATTGCACCAATCATTTCATTACAAGTGGCATAAGTAAGGGACCATTCTGAACCCAACGGTTTGAGGTTCCCTTGCGAGGGGTGAGTGCGGCCTTAAATCATTTTCCCGGTTCACACCGGGTGGCGACTCCATTATTCTCCGGTTTAGTTCCTCCGTGGGCTATTCCGTACTCTCGACTAGGCCGCGAGCCTAGAACAGCGTCACTGATTTCTGTGTCCTACAGCCAGTTAACGAGAAGTATTAAGCTTAAGACTTAAAAAAATAAACCTTTATATTACCCAAGATAAAAAATAACCTCTTATAAATCGGTGATATTGGAATTCATCATAACCCCAGATAAGGGATTTAGTTACCACACATATCTAGGACTTGTAAAGACATAAATAAAGAAAATGACATAAAGTAAAGCTTGGAAATTAAAAAGATAACATAAATAATAAAGAAAATACCGGGGGTTAGAGGATCCACTTTTATTACTTCTAATTTAGATATCTCATTTATTATAATATATAAACTTGCATGACATTACCAACCGACCATATAGGCGATATCCTAACTAAGTCAAATTTATGATTAATTCCAACCAACCATAAAGGCGGTATCCAATTTAGTCAAGTTAAAATCAATTTAATTAAGTCCAACCGACCATAAAGGCGGTATCTCATTAAGTCAGGTTTTAAATAATTTATATATTATAATTAAGGGAGATTAATCTAAATATTAGTAATAAAAGTTTAACCTTTCACCCCAGCGGATTGGAGTTACCTCCTCATACTGAAAAAGTAAAATAAAGACTGGAAAATAAAATAAAGAAAGAACTATTCCGTAAAATAAAAAGTTAAATACAGAAAGCTGTAAATAAACAAATGAGATTCAATCTTCTTGGTATTCTTAAGGAAATTCCCAGAGGAAGGTATGAATTTTCCTTCTGATTTCAGCTTGAATTTATAGGTAAAATTCTGCCCCCAAGCGTCATGATGCAAAACCATTGCGCGTCGCGACGCGCCGTTGATTCGACGAGATCTAGACACGTGTCTGTCGGTAAAATAATTGGCCTGGCGTTGCGACGCATAATGACTTGCGCGTCACGATGATGACATCAGTAAAGACGTGGATTGTCACAGCATGGGATGATGACACATGCCCGACGCATGTTAGCAAAATTATTGTGATGTTGACACGTGGCAGACGAATGTTAGCAAATGCGCATGATAGCAAGTTTCTCTGATTTTGACACGTGTCTGGCGCACATTAGTGGCGCATGATAACGGTCGGCGCATTTTAGCAAACGGCACATTTTAGCAGGAAATTTACATTTTTTTTCCTTTTTTGTCCGTTTTTCGATGTTTTAGCCATGATTTGATTCCAGAGAGTCCTGTTGTTTTATTTATATACAAAATAACACAAAACACATCAAAATATTCACAAAACTCAAGAAACTATACAAAATATTAAGTAAAATGAACGGTAAATATTGATATATTTCCTGCTTATCACCAGATATATAAAAATAAAACAGGCCGGGATTAATCTATGTTTGGTCAGACTTAATGCAAGTCAGGCCGGACATACTACGTATTCATAAACTACCTAGAAGCACAGATTTAATAAAATCCTTTAATAATAACAGATGATGATTAACAACAGAAAAACAAGCAATGATAGTAGTCATAAGGAAAAGCATGATAGACATAAAGGAAATAATATAATAATTATGAAAGTAATATAAAAAAAAACTGTGCACGTCACTTTCGTGTTGTACGTGAAGTTGTATCCCAAGTGTAGACCATACTACCGTCCATTCAGAAACAGTTATGAAATTTATGTATGGGTTTCCATCCTATATACCAAAGAAATTCGAACGCCGGATGTAGCCAATCAAGGGTTGGATTTACTGTGTGACAAGTGCACATCCGGACGGACGTACTTTATGTCATGTCGGACAAGCTGCTTCAGTTTTACGAACTACATAACTAAAATAATTAGGTTTAGGGCCCTCGGGTCTTACACTTAGGTGTGGCTTGGCTTCGAAAACACCTCTAAAATTAAGGTTCAATTGCTGGATTTGTTGGGATTTGGAGTTTTTTTTGTTACTGGTTTCTAGATTTTATTGTATTAAAGAAGTCAGTTTTTGACCCAGCTCTAATTATAAAATACTCATTGAGGGTCAATCTGTATGTAGTGATTATATCGATAGCACCAATGTGGCTCGATTTAAATTAAATATCTGCAGTGACGAGAGTTCAGTTTCAGGTTTTTAGTGGAATAACCTAAAATTAATAATTTGGAATATTTGAGTAAAGAGTTTTATTCAATATTTCGGGATTATTGGAGTTTGGATCTATATATCAATTTGGTCCATGTGCTAACTTGATATACTATATGATACCATAATATAATTGGATAGTCCAATTATGAACTCACATGTATAACTATATGTTATGATAAATTATTAATATAATTAATAAGTAATTTTAAATCACACTTGAAAACAACATTAAATAGTTTAATATAAAGTTTTCAATGCACATGATTATAAGATAATCAAATATAAAATTTTAAGAGTTTGAATTTTCCATAATTAATTTATTTAATATTTTAATTAAATAATTATTGAAATTTGCTTTCAAAATAAATACCTAAATATTAGATATCTTGGTATTTAATTAATAAGGCAAAAAAAAAAAAAAAAAAACAAGTTGCCCAAAAATCCTAGGGTAGGGTTAGGGGTTAATTTTATAATTTGGTTACAATTAATTAACCTAATCCCTAACTATAAAAGGCTCCCAAAGTTGCGCAAACAGTAGGTATACAAGCTGTCGATAATTTCCAGCAAGCATTTGTAATTTTAGGGTTAATTTGGGTCTGTTTTGGTGAAGGAAAAATAGTCTAGATCTGTTGAAATAATTTCATATCTGTTGCGAGTGTTTCGAGACTGTTTGAGGCTGTTACTGACACATATAAACTGCCGGAAGTGCGCTGGAATCGTGGTGTTGTAGGGGTTGTCCATCGTAGCCAATTTCCAGCAAGTTGCGTAAGTTGCAGGGGCTGATTTGGTGCTGTCCAGATTCGGTAGTAAGAGAAAGAAAGAGAAGAAAAATTTTCAAATTCGATCCTGAGGTCTTAATACGTTTCTATTACGTAAGGTGATTTATCCTAAAACGTTCATCCGGAAATTCCGACAATAATATATTGAGAGTAATTGGTCAAAACAAATTTGGATTGAAATTGTTGAGAATTTGTAAAATGATTTGCATGAATTTAAGAGAGTAAAAGTTTTTGAATTTGGATGACCAAAGTTTCGACAGTATACAAATTTTCAAAAGCTTATTTTTTTAGCATGACTCATTTGAAAATTCGAACTTCTAAAGTTTAACAATTTGAATTTCACCGTAGTATGTTGAAAACTATATCCTTAGTGGATTTGATGTACTTTTCAAAGAATGAATGTATGTTGGGTAATAGTGTTAGACAACTGTTTTTCATTCCAGGGGCGATTTAGGAAAAACCACTCTTCAAACAAACCTCCCCCAACCAGTAATTTGTTTGGTGAGTTAGGAACCAAATCAAACTTGGGAAGCAAATCAGAAAACACAGAAAAGACAAAGGGTTTAACGAGGTTCGGCGGAATGGATCCAACATACGTCCATGGATGCAAAGGAAATAGAATCTTTTATCAGGAGCTCGGGATAGACCGACCTGCTCTATCTCTGACTTAATATTTTTTTTCCTCTCTTTTACAATTAATGAGGATGCGTGAGAAAAACTAGTCAACCTTTATAATGAGTTCTTAACCCCTTTATATAGCGCTTAAACCCACTATTTTGCCAACTGATGACATCGGCAACGTTATCAAGTTATCATTACGTATGCTTTCTTCCCCAATTAACTTACAAGTAATAGCTTTGTCGTCTAACACAACCACTCACTGTCATTTGAACCTCATTATTTCATCATTTTTTGGTAACTACTACACACTCTGCCCATCTGCCTGTTAGGGATATGCCTAATACCAAACTTGTGGATGGGCTATATGTACATGTATTTGTAATATTTTCATTAATTAATAAAATGGCAATCTTTATTATACGTGTCTTACATAAATTATATGAATCATCAAACACTGTAATAAAGCCCTTGGAGTAATAAGATGATGGCTTCCACATCTTATGAGAATCATTACTCTTAAACGTTCCTAATCATAGTTTTGTGAATAATCTGGGCGTTCACAAAGCAGAGAGACTAGCATGATGATATTATCCGCCCTTAAGTGGGGTAGCCGATCTCATAGGCTACTAGCGGAGATCCGTCCGCTTGGTGTATCACATGGATGCATGAGTTGCTCGTGTCCATCGAACTGACCGCCCAAAGTTTTCACATGGAGTGTTTATCTCATGTGTCTGTGAGAACTTTCATGTATCGATTGTATGACTAGTTCTTAGACTTGAGGTCTTTACAATTTTATGTGTGGATCAAATAACTTTGACATTCTCCTTCCCCGGTTCAAAAGATCCGGTCATAAGGGTATGATTGGGTCATTTGTTGAAACACATGAAGTTTGTAAAGATATAACAGAGAATCACCACTCTCTCGGATAATATTTTCTTATAAGAGTAGTATTCCAGTTCGCGGGTTGATATGTGTGATCAGTGATTGAGACTGTGGCCGCAGCGGAAGAATCATGTGAGATTCTTGGGTTAGCACGATTCATGACACTATCAACATCATACCTTTGACTATATGGGTGGACACTTTCTATACCCTAGGTCAAACAGTGGGGATACAGTGAGGTGAATGACCGTATCATATGTAAATCGCATACTGAATGGGTATATATATCTTTCCTTCTCATTTGGAGGCATTGGCATGTTGTTAGATGTCAACATTGGTCATTGAAATCGAACGACCATCTGATCGGAGGATAATTTATGTTCGATTAAATTATCACGATTCATTTCATGTCCAACTTGAGGGGAACTTAAAAGGTCACACACAACAAGTCGAAATCAATGGTTAATAGTGCACAATACAAATTTAACAACATATATGATTGTTGTACGAATTGTTCATAATGTTGGACAAAATGACCCATAGCGTCACTATTTGCACAGATCATTGTGTTGTTGTAGCAAATTAACTATGTGACAAGGAAATTGCACTCTCATCATTTGTGATTAGATCACCATAGATATATAAATGAAGAGAGGTCCCTATGATTAGTTCCTGGATTGAGATGATATGAGACAGTATCAGTCCACAAAGGATTAATCATTAAATATCCCTAGCCGTAGTATTATCGAGACTGGACATCGTTAATGCGGAATAGGCTAGTATTGCACTTGTGTGCGTTGTGAGGGAACAACGGCATAGTTCTCATATATATAAGTGTTGGATACTTATGCAAGTGCGATAGGAGGTCGTGTTTCACCGATGGTACGGGAAACAGCTTCGCTCTGGATAGACCCCTCGGAATCCCATTGGTATTATGAATATGTGTCTATGGGAGGCCGAAATCAAGGTAGGTGTGTATAGTCTTAACCTGAGACTTACATCGCTAATGCTTACGACAATCGATATACTTTAGTTGAGGTCGTCTAGGACTGTAACCGGTTCTGTGTACGCCAATGCCGGGTATATTGAGAATCGTAGTGTATTGGATGTGATGTCAAGACGGAAGTATCACTCCAGTCATAGTGGAGATGATGTCACACAGGATATGGTATTAGTGCTCTTAAGAGATGCGCATCCAATCGTGATATTATGACCAGGTCATGAATATCCGATTATAGAGACTAGTTACCAGACATCCGATATGTGTTTCGGACGGGGCAGACACTTATCCAGCCCCAGCCCTAGCACGTGACTATCCGATACTGGGCCGATATACACAATACATTAGTATACTACGCTTGATACAGATCTTAATATTCTTTAATGGATATGTCCGGAGAATTAGGTAGACTTGGTGCTTTGCTAGGAGTCGACCTTGTCTCGTAAATCGGTAGAACGTAGTACTTGGTACGTACGTGATTCGGATACTCCGACGACCGTATTTACTGCCAGATTATCCGGGGATCTCATGGGTCGCTTCCCGATAATCCACCGATGACGCACAACTCGCACTCTTGAATAATCTGGGATTATAATAGAAGAGAGAGAAAATTAATCTAGGATTAATAACGGAGATATTTTATCCGGGATAAAATGTCGTCTAAAGAGAGAGAACGATTAATTTGGAATTGATCGATGAATAATATATTCGATATATTAGACGAAATTAGATTTCGACGCAGAATTAAAATTAGATTTTAATTCGGGCAAACGAGTTAATTTAGAATTAATTCGTTAGCGACGTAAATAATAATTTCGCCAGGCGCAATATTTATTTAAATTCGATTGAATTAACGTCGCGACGTAAGCTCGGTATTTCGGAAATATCGAACCCGAACGCGTGAGTGCACGTGGGCCCACTTTCATTTGGAAACGTGTGGGGCCCACATGACACATGTCATTCTAATGCTTTGCATGTAGATTGTGTACATTGCACTCAATGTCATTGCATGGAGTTTGAGTGTTTGACACTCTAAGCCATTGCATGTTTTGTGTCATAAATTTATTATTAATTTAATAAATATTATGGCATAAATATAAATTGATTTTTGGTAAATCATTTTTTAACTTAATACACAATTCAACTCTCTCATTCTCTCTTCTCACCTCACGCCCAAAACAGAAACTTTGGACTGGTTTTGAACCAGAAAAATCGTGTGCAAGGGAAGCCAAGAGTTGGGGTTTCATGGTGAAAACCGCAAGTGCTAGCACACTACGAGTCTTGCGAAGGTGGTAGGGAGGTTCACCCATGAGGCGGGACTCATCCGACGGAGTTTGGAGCTTCGTTTTGAGACCCGAAACTGCCAAGATAGTGAGCATGGACTGGTTGCAGTGGCGTGAGCAGGGCAGTACGTTTTTGGCCTTGATTCGTCTTCAAATCGACATAACCGATCAATGTGAGTATTCTGCTACCTCCGTTGATGTATTCATGCATGTTTTCATGTCTTGATTTGATCTTGGGACCTTAGATTTTACCAACAATGGCATCAAGAGCTAATGTTGCAAGTATGAAAAATGTAGGGCTTAAAATTTGGGTAAATGTTTGTTGAGCATGATTTGAATAAATTGCTTGTTTGAGTATGCTTATAACATGTTTAAATTCATTTTGGTTGGACTAATTTGATGAAAAATGATTTAGAATTATTTTCCCCAAATTCTTGCATCTTGGCCGAATATGTGACTAATATTGGGTATTTTGATTTTGAGCATGATTTGGTTAAATTGATTAATTGAGCATGTTTAAATGATCTTTAATTGAAGATTGATTTGATCAATTTCAACAAAATGTGATTGGATCAATTTTGCCCAAATTGGAAGTGTTGGCCGAATGTGTGATATGTTTGGAAATTTGGAATTTTTTCATTTTGATTCATTGGATGGGTTGTAATGTTGATGGATGATGTTAATTTGAAGTCAATTAGATTGAATTTTGAATTGAACATAAAATCCCCAAAAATTATCACCTTGGCCGAATGTGTATGTATTTGGGATTCTTGGAATTTTTTGATTTATGATTCATTTGATGAGTTGAAATCATTTAGGTTGATGTTAATTTGAATATAATTGGATTGGATTTCGAATTGGACAAAAACCCCAAAATCCTTGTGTTGGCGAAGGTGTAATGCCCTAATGTCTTGGTGTTTTTGATTTTGTGACATTGGATGTGTATAAAATCAAATCGGATGGTGATTTGATGTCGATTGTAGGTTCGATTGGATCGAAACCAAATCGGACACAAAATCCCTCCTTGGCCGAGAGCATGAAAGCATGTAAATGGGTTTGATTTTGTTGGACAAAATGACCCATAGCGTCACTATTTGCACAGATCATTGTGTTGTTGTAGCAAATTAACTATGTGACAAGGAAATTGCACTCTCATCATTTGTGATTAGATCACCATAGATATATAAATGAAGAGAGGTCCCTATGATTAGTTCCTGGATTGAGATGATATGAGACAGTATCAGTCCACAAAGGATTAATCATTAAATATCCCTAGCCGTAGTATTATCGAGACTGGACATCGATAATGCGGAATAGGCTAGTATTGCACTTGTGTGCGTTGTGAGGGCACAACGGCATAGTTCTCATATATATAAGTGTTGGATACTTATGCAAGTGCGATAGGAGGTCGTGTTTCACCGATGGACGGGAAACAGCTTCGCTGGATAGAACCCCTCGGAATCCCATTGGTATTATGAATATGTGTCTATGGGAGGCCGAAATCAAGGTAGGGTTAGGTGTGTATAGTCTTAACTGAGACTTACATCGCTAATGCTTACGACAATCGATATATTACTTAGTTGAGGTCGTCTAGGACTGTAACCGGTTCTGTGTACGCCAATGCCGGGTATATTGAGAATCGTAGTGTATTGGATGTGATGTCAAGATGGAAGTATCACTCCAGTCATAGTGGAGATGATGTCACGCAGGATACGGTATTAGTGCTCTTAAGAGATGCGCATCCAATCGTGATATTATGACCAGGTCATGAATATCCGATTATAGAGACTAGTTACCAGACATCCGATATGCGTTTCGGACGGGGCAGACACTTATCCAGCCCCAGCCCTAGCACGTGACTATCCGATATTGGGCCGATATACACAATACATTAGTATACTACGCTTGATACAGATCTTAATATTCTTAAATGGATATGTCCGGAGAATTGGGTAGACTTGGTGCTTTGCTAAGAGTCGACCTTGTCTCGTAAATCGGTAGAACGTAGTACTTGGTACGTACGTGATTCGGATACTCCGACGACCGTATTTACTGCCAGATTATCCGGGGATCTCATGGGTCGCTTCCCGATAATCCACCGATGACGCACAACTCGCACTCTTGAATAATCTGGGATTATAAAGAAGAGAGAGAAAATTAATCTAGGATTAATAACAGAGATATTTTATCCGGGATAAAATGTCGTCTAAAGAGAGAGAACGATTAATTTGGAATTGATCGATGAATTAATATATTCGATATATTAGACGAAATTAGATTTCGACGCGGAATTAAAATTAGATATTCGGGCAAACGAGTTAATTTAGAATAATTCGTTAGCGACGTAAATAATAATTTCGCCAGGCGCAATTATTTATTTAAATTCGATTGAATTAACGTCGCGACGTAAGCTCGGTATTTCGGAAATATAGAACCCGAACGCGTGAGTGCACGTGGGCCCACTTTCATTTGGAAACGTGTGGGGCCCACATGACACATGTCATTCTAATGCTTTGCATGTAGATTGTGTACATTGCACTCAATGTCATTGCATGGAGTTTGAGTGTTTGACACTCTAAGCCATTGCATGTTTTGTGTCATAAATTTATTATTAATTTAATAAATATTATGGCATAAATATAAATTGATTTTTGGTAAATCATTTTTTAACTTAATACACAATTCAACTCTCTCATTCTCTCTTCTCACCTCACGCCCAAAACAGAAACTTTGGACTGGTTTTGAACCAGAAAAATCGTGTGCAAGGGAAGCCAAGAGTTGGGTTTTCATGGTGAAAACCGCAAGTGCTAGCACACTACGAGTCTTGCGAAGGTGGTAGGGAGGTTCACCCATGAGGCGGGACTCATCCGACGGAGTTTGGAGCTTCGTTTTGAGACCCGAAACTGCCAAGACAGTGAGCATGGACTGGTTGCAGTGGCGTGAGCAGGGCAGTACGTTTTTGGCCTTGATTCGTCTTCAAATCGACATAACCGATCAATGTGAGTATTTGCTACCTCCGTTGATGTATTCATGCATGTTTTCATGTTTGATTTGATCTGGGACCTTAGATTTTACCAAACATAGCATCAAGAGCTAATGTTGCAAGTATGAAAAATGTAGGGCTTAAAATTTGGGTAAATGTTTGTTGAGCATGATTTGAATAAATTGCTTGTTTGAGTATGCTTATAACATGTTTAAATTCATTTTGGTTGGACTAATTTGATGAAAAATGATTTAGAATTATTTTCCCACATTCTTGCATCTTGGCCGAATATGTGACTAATATTGGGTATTTTGATTTTGAGCATGATTTGGTTAACTTGATTAATTGAGCATGTTTAAATGATCTTTAATTGAAGATTGATTTGATCAATTTCAACAAAATGTGATTGGATCAATTTGCCCAAATTGGAAGTGTTGGCCGAATGTGTGATATGTTTGGAAATTTGGAATTTTTTCATTTTGATTCATTGGATGGGTTGTTAATGTTGATGGATGATGTTAATTTGAAGTCAATTAGATTGAATTTTGAATTGAACATAAAATCCCCAAAAATTATCACCTTGGCCGAATGTGTATGTATTTGGGATTCTTGGAATTTTTTGATTTATGATTCATTTGATGAGTTGAAATCATTTAGGTTGATGTATTTGAATAGAATTGGATTGGATTTCGAATTGGACAAAAACCCCAAAATCCTTGTGTTGGCCGAAGGTTGTTGTAATGCCCTAATGTCTTGGTGTTTTTGATTTTGTGACATTGGATGTGTATAAAATCAAATCGGATGGTGATTTGATGTCGATTGTAGGTCGATTGGATCGAAACCAAATCGGACACAAAATCCCTCCTTGGCCGAGAGCATGAAAGCATGTAAATGGGTTTGATTTTGTTGGACAAAATGACCCATAGCGTCACTATTGCACAGATCATTGTGTTGTTGTAGCAAATTAACTATGTGACAAGGAAATTGCACTCTCATCATTTGTGATTAGATCACCATAGATATATAAATGAAGAGAGGTCCCTATGATTAGTTCCTGGATTGAGATGATATGAGACAGTATCAGTCCACAAAGGATTAATCATAAATAACTATCCCTAGCCGTAGTATTATCGAGACTGGACATCGATAATGCGGAATAGGCTAGTATTGCACTTGTGTGCGTTGTGAGGGCACAACGGCATAGTTCTCATATATATAAGTGTTGGATACTTATGCAAGTGCGATAGGAGGTCGTGTTTCACCGATGGTACGGGAAACAGCTTCGCTCTGGATAGACCCCTCGGAATCCATTGGTATTATGAATATGTGTCTATGGGAGGCCGAAATCAAGGTAGGTGTGTATAGTCTTAACCTGAGACTTACATCGCTAATGCTTACGACAATCGATATACGTTAGTTGTGGTCGTCTAGGACTGTAACCGGTTCTGTGTACGCCAATGCCGGGTATATTGAGAATCGTAGTGTATTGGAGGTGATGTCAAGATGGAAGTATCACTCCAGTCATAGTGGAGATGATGTCACGCAGGATACGGTACGGTATAGTGCTCTTAAGAGATGCGCATCCATCGTGATATTTATGACAAGGTCATGAATATCCGATTATAGAGACTAGTTACCAGACATCCGATATGCGTTCGGACGGGGCAGACACTTATCCAGCCCCAGCCCTAGCACGTGACTATCCGATATTGGGCCGATATACACAATACATAGTATACTACGCTGATACAGATCTTAATATTCTTAATGGATATGTCGGAGGAGAATTGGGTAGGTAGACTTTGTGCTTGCTAAGAGTCGACCTTGTCTC
>SKCR01027850.1:0-33839 GCA_019454045.1 Zanthoxylum bungeanum | reverse complement strand
AGCTACAACCGACAACGGGGCCTCGTCCTCAAGCTGATATGGGCCTAGCCCCCAAGCCGACACGATATGGGCCTCGCCCCCAAGCTGATATGGGCCTCGCCCCTTGGGACTCATCCCAAAACTGAAATTGCGCTGACGCTGCTTGGCTCATTTCTGCCGCTTTCTCCTTTCTTTCTTTTCTCCTTCTTCGAACCTGCGAACACAAAACAAAAACAAACACGAAGAGAATGCAATGTTACGTGTATGCATGGATGATTTTCTTATTCCGTTGGGTTAAGTCTTCTGCTAACTGCCGTGGTGACTGCTCGGTCTTCTCTCCCTCAGGCAAAATATTGCTTCAATCTGTCTACGTTGATCGGCTCGGTGAACTCGTTTCCTTCCAATTCTGATACTCACTGCCCCATTTCCCATTACCTTCTGCACTATGTAAGGTCCTTCCCAGTTTGGTCTGAATTTTCCTCTCGGATCTGTCGTCGACGGCCTCGACTGCTTAAGTACCAAATCACCCTTGCTGATCTTGGTAGGACGCACTTTCTTGTTGAATGCCCGAGCTAGTCTCTTCTGATACAACTGCATGTGATACAAAGACTTCGTTCTCTTCTCATCCAATAGTGCTAACTGATCAAACCTCTGTGCGACCCACTCATGTTCCGGTAATCATGCATCTGCTAATACCCTCATAGACTGTATTTCCACTTCTACTGGTAACATGCTTCCATTCCATAGACCAAAGAGTAAGGTGTGGCCTCTGTTGCTGTCCTTACTGATGTTCTGTACCCCCACAGAGCATATGGTAGTTTCTCGGATCAATCTCTGCAGTTCTCTGTCATCTTGGCTAAAATCGTCTTTATGGTCTTGTTGGCTGCCTCAACTGCCCCATTTGCCTGCGGCCTGTACGGTGATGACTTGTGGTGGCCTATCCCGTACCTCTGTAACATCGCCTTCGTCTCTCCTTGGAACTGAACCTCGTTGTCTGTCACTACATAATGCGGCATACCATACCGACAAATGAGGTTTCGAGCTATAAACTTTGCCATCTGTTTTGCTGTAACACTGCGGAATGATTCGGCTTCCACCCACTTCGAGAAGTAATCTACTGCCACTACTATAAAGCGATGCCCATTCGACGCATTCGGTCGAATTTCTCCAATCATATCGATTCCCCATGCTGAGAAAGGCCACGGCTCCGACAACCCGTGCAACTCTGTGTGTGGTAAGTGATTCAAATTACCATGTGCTTGACAGTCATGACAGTGCTTCACCATCTTCGCGCAATCTGTTTCCATGGTTGACCAATAAAAACCTTGTCTCATTATCTTGCGGGACAGATTCAACACCGTTCTGTGCGGGGACCACATACCCCGGCGTGTATTTCTTCCATATATGCTGAGCTTCTTCTTTTCTCAAACACTTCAACTGAATACTGTTTGCTTGCCTCTTGTACAGTTCCCCTTTCAAAATCACATACTGGGAAGCTAACCTCTGAATGGCTATTCTGTCTTTTCTGCCTGCCCCTCCCGGGAGTTCGCCATGTTCCAGATATCTCTGAATGTCATAATACCAAGGTTTTACCGTCGTCGACCTCAACTTCCAGAATTCTTTCTATCTCATAACAGGTCTGCTCGCTGTTGTCAGTATCAACGGTCTCATCACTAACTTTTCTGGATTTTCCCAAGTTGCTGCAAGTGTAGCCAATGCATCTGCCATCTGATTCTCTTCTCTTGGTAAGTGCTGAAACTTACACTCGGGGATAACCTGTGCCAACATTCTGAGGTGAAAAAGGTAAGGTTTCAACCGTTTTTCTTTCAATTCCCATTCTCCTCGCATCTGCTGGACCACCAACATAGAATCTCCGTAGACTTCCACACTCACGGCCTTCAAGGCTATTAATGCTGTCAAACCAAAAGCACATGCCTCATATTCAGCCATGTTATTAGTCACTCTGAATGTCAACCTATTGGCCAAAGGCAAAGTCTCTCCTTCGGGGGTCACTATCACGATCCCAATCCCGGCTCCCTTGTAATTCACCGCTCCGTCAAAATACATCTTCCATCTCTGAACTGTTATTGCTTGGATCTCTTCGTCTGGAAATTCAAACTTATACCGATCCCCCTCAACAGTTTGCAATGCCAAAAACTCTGTTATTGCTCGCCCTTTGATCACTTTGGAGGTGAGATACTCAATGTCAAACTATGTCAGCAATACTAACCATCTGCCCAATTTTCCCACTAGTGAAGGCACCGAATGAAGATACTTCAGAGGATTCTCCTTTGCCACTACCTGGATCTTGTATGACTGGAAGTAATGTCGCAACTTTCTGGAAGCCCATACCACGGCAAGACAGATCTTCTCAACTTCTTGATACCGAGCCTCATACGGGAGCATCTTCTTACTCAGATAATAGACTGCATGTTCTACCCCTGTCTCATCAGCCTGTACCATCATTGCCCCCAGTGCTTCTGATTCTATAGCCAAATACAATATCAATGGTCTGCCCGGTCTCGGAGGTTTCAATACAGGAGGCTTTACCAAATACTCTCTGATTTTGTCGAAGGCTGTCTGACACTGTTCATTCCATCTCACTGGCTGATCTTTTCTCAACAGTTTGAGGATAGGCTCACATACTGATGTCAACTTGGCGATGAACCGACTGATGTACTGAATCTTCCCCAAGAATGCTCTGACTTCTTTTTCTGTCCTCGGTGCAGGCATTTCTGTGATTGCCTTGATCTTTTCGGAGTCTACTTCTATTCCGCCCATTCCTACTGTATGACCAAGCAATTTCCCTGATGTCACCCCAAACACACATTTCTTGGGATTAATCCGCAAGTTGTATCTGTCAACCCTCTGAAGGAACATTTCCAGTGCTTCAATATGCCCAACTCTTGTCTCTGATTTCACCATCATGTCATCCACATACACCTCAATCTCTTTGTGCATCAAGTCGTGGAAAAGTGTAGTGGCCATCCGCTGATAAGTAGCCCCCGCATTCTTAAGCCCAAACGGCATAACCTTGTAATAATAAGTACCTCACTCAGTAACAAATGCAGTCTTATGTTTGTCTTCCTCAGCCATGAGAACCTGATTGTAACCTGAAAATCCATCTGCAAATGAATACATAGCAGATAAAGCCGCACTATCAACCAGAACATCTATATGCGGCATAGGAAAATCATCTTTTGGACAAGCCTTGTTGAGATCTCTGTAGTCTACACACATTCTGACCTTCCCGTCTTTCTTCGGCACCGGCACTATATTAGCCAACCACTCGGGATATTTTACTACTTCCAAGAACCACATATCTATCTGTTTCTTAACTTTCTCTCTGACTTTCTCAGCCCATTCTGGTCTCATCCGTCGGAGTTTCTGTTTCACTAGCCTCATATTCGGATAAGTTGGTATCGTGTGCTGGGCAATGTTTCTGTCTACCCCAGGCATGTCCTCATAGGACCAAGCAAACACTTTGGCATATCTGACCAACACTTCTTCTAGTTTTGCCCTCTCTTCAGAGGTAACTTCACTTGCAATCAGAATTTCTTTGGGGTTCTCAAGCGTACCCAAGTTAAAAGCAGTAGTTCTGGCCGAACTGATATCAAATATGCTTGATTCGTGCAGAGTAAATGGAAATGACTCAGGCAAGTAAGCAAAAGAAATGTCTTTATTATTGGATAATGCGGAAGTACATTCAAACAAATCAGGAAGGTAAATGTCTTCATCATTTATAGACACTTCTTCCTCTGCAATCAGGTCTTCCTCAGGCTTTTCATCCTCTCCCAGAGTCAGGCTCTCCAACTTCATCAATTCTTCTTCCCAATTCTCTGCTTCCACAGCTTCTTTAATCAGCGGTTTCTCACCCAACAAATCCTGGAAGATCTCAAATCCAGGTACCACAATCCCATTAACTTCCACAGGTTCAGGCTCCCCTTGATATCCTGAAGCTTTCACAAAACATTCCATCAATTTCAGGCCATTTTTCTTGACCGTTAGATTTTCTTCATCAGACTTGTACCCCAAACCCTTCCGAGTAGTCTGTCCTTTGAAATCTGGCAATTTTGAACCTTTACCCGGCTCAAACTTCATTTTCTCCATAATCCTAGCCACTCTAGGATCCACCCACTCCTCAAAAGTAGTTGACACCTGAAACCTCGTGAAAGGTTGTATCTCCAAGGTAGCCACGGCATTATCCAACTTAGCCCGAATGGTGACAACTTCTCCCTCATACGGGAACTTGATCATCTGATGCAAAGTGGAAGGCACGCCCCCAAGTTTGTGAAACCAAGGCCTTCCCAACAATAAGGCGAAAGTAGCCGGGATGTCCAGTACTGTGAACTCGACCTCATCTTCAATCGGTCCTACCTTGACCATAGCCACAAAGGTACCCTCTACTCCCCTTTTACTGTTATCATAAGCGTTAATAGTCATACTGGAGGGGTCCAAGTCTGTTGCTTTCATACCCAATCTCGCCAGAATTTTCAGCGGGCACACATTGATGGACGAACCGTCATCCACCATCACACATGAAGTTCTATTGCCCCTCACCTTGGCCCTGATAAATAGAGGCATGTTATGATTTCTCCCCTCTGCTGGGAGTTCATCCTCAGAAAAAGATATCTGCAAAGCTTCTTTCTGAACCGACCCAACAAACATTGCAGAGTTGGCGTCTTCCGGTACCACAATCTTGCTCAAGGCCTCAACCATAGCATGCCTAAGCTCCCGAGATGCACATAACAGTTCCCAGATACTCACTTGCGCTCTAGTCTTTCTCAATTGCCTCAGCACTATATCCCCCTCAGTGTTTTCTGCAGTCTCAACCATTTCTCTACCATCTGTCAAAACTTCATTACCCTTATCTGCCATATCATTGCAAAAACGACCACTGCGCGTCATTCCCCCTACTTCTTCCTCGTCACTGCTAGAGAAATCAAGCCAAAAGTTTTTTCCCTGCTCAGTTTCATCTTCACTAGTACTATCCCAGATTCCCAGGTAAAAGGCTAGAGGATGAAAGGATTTTAGGACAAGGTCTTATGGGAGGCCAGAATTGATCATATAGGCTGGTGGTGGTACAGCACGGTAGTTGGGTAAGGGGTTTCTGTGTGTGTCAGGCTGTTCTGTTTCTGGGTCAGGTATTTTCTTGGAGTCTATCAGATCTTGGATTTCATGGCGGAGTTGGGCGTAGTTGTCGGTGTCATGGCCCTTTTGTTGGTGAAAGTGACTGTAAAGGTTTAGGTTATAATGTGGTGGTAGGGGATTGGGTAATGGTTTGGCTTCCAGGGGTTTTAAGAGCCCTTGCCTCTTCAATTTCTCTAGCACCTTAGACAGGGGCATTCCCAAGTTGGAAAACTGCCGGTTCTGGATAGCGGCAATCTCAGCAGAAACGGGCTTTGTTCCCGAGGTTCCCCCAATGGGCCTCCTGTTCAGACCATAGAATTTTCTATTCTCGGCCTCTTCTTCCTCAATATCCATGATATTTTCCCTCAACTGCCGAAAGTCTGCAATCATAGAGGTCATCCTCCTCAACTTACTGTAAATGGAGGGCCTGGTGCCCTTGATAATCATCTTAATCTGATCATTCTCTGAGGGCCTAGTCTGCATTTTCAATAACTGACCCCTCCACCGGTCCACATACTCCTTAAAACTCTCCTCCGATTTCTGCTTAACATTCTCCAGATCACGGAGTGACAGATCGATCTCTAAGTCAGTGACATACTGTTTCAGGAAAGCATCGGCCAACTCCCTCCAATCTTCCTTCACTTTCTTCTCCAAACTGTGGTACCACACCACGGGAGCTCCCTCGAGCGACATTCCAAACATTTTCTGCACTTGGCGCTGAGACAGGCCAACTGAACTCATGACTGATACAAACTGTCGGAGATGCACCCTTGGATCCCCATTCCCGTTAAACTTAGCCATATCATGCATCTTGAACTGTGCCGGCATTTGTTCCTCTAAAGTCAGTGTGTCATAATCCAACAAATCCTCATTCTTACCCCTCATCTTGCGGGTAACCGACTCAACCTGATCCCGGAGCTTCTGTAACTCTGCCTGAGACCCAGATACTCTACCTGATGCATACTCTGCCATATCATCATCAAAAGCGGGGATATCATCCCCCAATCTGTTCGGAGGTTCCTCTTGTCTTAGATCCCCAGAACTACCCCCAGCACGAGACCCGGCTATGCCAGCCACAGCAGTAGTCAAAGCCTGCAACTGTTCAGTGATCTTGGCGAGACCGTTCTCTAACTAATCCATACGGGACACCTCATTATCGGATTCACTCATACTTGTTCTTTTAGTGAGTCTTGTCCCTTCTCTAACCCAAACGGTATTTATGATGTCTTTCTGAGACATAGATGGTGTTAACATGATATATGTATGTATGAGGTGCATGAGATGCATGTAACATATATAACATACTAAATCAATTAAAACTCTCAAACAAATCGGCCCGTTATCATTTTAGAATCTTTCGGGCTAATTGTCATATGAGTGAACCCATCCCAGTTTAAATGGCCCAATGAGTTCACATCTCATGACAAAGAGCCCGACTAAATCCAAATGGTAACGTTCCGAACACAATCAAGAAGTGGCTCATCAATCACTTAGAAGCCTTTGGCCCAATCGTCATAAAACATTCTTGTCCCAGTTTAAATGGCCCAACAAGCCCATATTCCATGACAAATGGTCCAATGGATCCAAACGACGATGTTCCCAAACACAAGCATAAGAGATAATGCAAACATAAAGTAATAATTTCTACGGAATGGCCCATCAACATTTCAGAAGCTTTGGGCCCAATGGTCATAAGGTACGAACTCGCCCCAATTTAAATGGCCCAGCAAGTCCGCATTTCTGACAATGGTCCAATTGCATCCAAATGAGGATGGTCCACTAGCACATACTCAAGGAAATAATTGTTACTTTAACCATACAAACTTGGTCTATGGGTGGGTCCACAAGAGTATAGACAAAGGCTCTCATCGGCGAAGGATGGCCCACAACTAGGTCTCCCCAATCAAGGGTCCGAGCGACCAAATGAGCGCACCCTTTTTTATACACTAAGGTACGTGCCAATGAGCTATGGTGTGTGACGGACTGTCAAATGGATTTCCCGTTGTAGATTCCCCAGAGGGAAGGTGGAGCGAGGCTCACTTAAATACCCAAGCCTCTTAGGCTCTTATCGCTTGTTGTCAGGAATAAACAACGAGTCATCCAAATTAGTCCATCACAATAGGCTACGAGTAGATGGCTATATAGGTGCCTTCACAGCTTTTCCTTCTAGAAAGGTAGTGAATGAAGGAAGACACCCAACCATTACCTAGCCTTAAAATGCCTTTGATTAAACCCCTAATTTTATCCACTATAGACACGGTCAATTAAAACATAAATCCAAACATTATAAGACAATATTCGGGGCCGATTCTCTATCCCCAGTGGAGTCGCCAGACTGTGGGCACAGAAACTGGACGACGCATGCTGTCCCGGGCTCGCGGCCCGGTTGGGAGTACAGAGTAGCCACGGGGGACTAAACCGGAGAGTAATGGAGTCGCCACCCGGTGTGAACCGGGAAAATGAGATTTAAGGCCGCACTCACCCCCCGCAATGGAAGACCTCAAACCGTTGGGTTCGGAATGGTCCCTTACTTATGCCATTTGTAATGAAAGGATTTATGTGATAATTTAATCAGGCTTAAGTAGCACTTATTTCCAAGAGTATCATGCTTCTAAATTCACATGTATAAAATAAAACTTGCATCTAAATTTACATGTATTTCACATCTAAGATTGCATGCTTGAAAGTACATCAAAGGAGCGACAAACATACAACTTCACTGGTATATTATATTCAAGAAAACACAAGCACACATATTAACCACACATATTAACCACACAAGCACACATGTGAGCACCATCTCAAGTGGTACGTGGAATTGTATCCCAAGTACAGACCGTACTACCGTCCATTCGGAATCGGCTACGGAATTTATGTCTGGGTTTCCATCCGATATACCACAAGAAATAATACTCAAATGTTATCATGACATAGGTATATGAATCGTAATACATTAAACACAATGTATTCATACATGTGGGGATAGCTACTAGGAAAACTATGTATGAAATCTGATGAAAAAGACTCAGTTCAGTGGGTGAGCGTTCGCGTAGCGTTTGAAAACGCGTTCGAACGGTAAATAGAAGGTTCGCGTTCGTATAGCGTTCGAGAACGCGTTCGAACGGAACCAGACCCGATGCATGATAAGACTAAGAAAGTGACGTTGTATTCGCGTAGCGTTCGAGAACGCGTTCGAACGGTAAACATAAGGTTCGCGTTCGTATAGCGTTCGAGGACGCGTTCGAACGGAACCAGACCTGATGCATGATGAGACTAAGAAAGTGTGTGTGCACGTTCGCGTAGCGTTTGATAATGCGTTCGAACGGTAAATAGAAGGTTCGCGTTCGTATAGCGTTCGAGAACGCGTTCGAACGGAACCAGACCTGACGCATGCAACACAAAGAATAAAGACAAAAATGTCAAGTTCAGTATGTCCGATTAAACGTATCTTGCATTCAACCGAACACACATCAACCGGCGCGGCAAAGCATCGTGGTAAAAGACTTTGACCCATCCCCATAGGGGATCTTTCATTCCACTTACTAAGCCCATGCGCTCGATTGAATCATGCATACAAAGAATTAAAAGCAATAATATCAAGCTCAGTATGTCTGATTGAACGTATCTTGCATTCAACCGACCACACATCAACCGGCGCGGCAAAGCATCGTGGTAAAGGGCTTTAACCCCTCCCCATAGGGGATCTTTTATTCCACTTACTAAGCCCATGCGTTCGATTGAATCATGCATAAATAAGCAACATGCAGAATATAAGTGACAAAAAATAAATAAACCAAAGCAACACAAAACAAAAGAGGGTGCCGTTTACTCAAGCGGTACGTGGAGTTGTATCCCGAGTACAGATCATACTACCGTCCATTCGGAATCGGCTACGAAATTTATGTCCGGGTTTCCATCCGATATACCGCAAGAGTTGACACACCTCTCATTTTATTCCAAAGCCACAACATACAACATCTCATAATTCATGCATATTTATCTACTCAAGGGCCATAACATACATTTCAACATGACAGTCATGCAAGCAATTTTCAATAAATAATAAAACAGAAAACGAGTGTGGAAAATACCCTCAGGTCTAACCTTTTTGCCAACTTTCGGGCTTGCGTTTCACGGACGTCGGAAGGGGTACAACTCCTCAACTTCTCCGGTTCACTGGTTTAGCGTCCTAGCTCACTGTTTTACTGTTTTGCTTGATGTTCGGTCCCCGTTCTGCTGCTGTTCGGTCTCTGTTTTGCTACTCACTGTTCAGGTCACCTGTTTTGACGTTTCAACGAACTGTTTCGAGTGTTTTTCGTGGTTTTTTTTAGTGTGGTTTTGTGTGGTTATTTCAAGGATTATAAGTGTAGTTTATGTTACTGTTTTAAGGGATTTTAGGGACTGTTTCGGGAGTGGTTTGGGATGCTATCCAGGCGTATTTCAAGGGCTGTTTGGGGTGTTTGGAGGTATATTTTCGGTGATTGAGGGCTGCTGTATGGGGAGATTTTCGGTGATGGGTGGAGGTTTAGGAGGATGCTGTTTTCGGTTATGGAGTGGAGGAGATGAGGGGAATGGTTTGTGTTTTTCCTATTGCTATTTCCGTGAGTGGCTAAGGCTCTTTGTGTTATGATTTTTCTGTGAGTTATCTGTATGAGCTAGAGAAGTGCATGTCTTGGTTATGGGTTGTTTATATAGAGAAGGGTTAGGGCTTCACCTTGTCTCACAAGGAAGGGATTTTGGCATTAAAGAGAGATATGATTTGGTGTTTGAGCAAGGAAAGTCAAAGATTGAGGGGGGACAAATCTTGGCTAGATTAGGAATACAAAATATTTAATTTGTTATGATTGATTTTAATTAGGCATGACATCCTTTTAATTTAGTATGTGATTTGTTTGGTTAGGAAGTTAATATATTTGATTTATCTTCATTAGGTATGATTATATTTTGTGTTTTATTTAATTGGTAAATGGTTTAATTATTTTATTTAATATTTAATTTAATTTCCCATGTGTTTTAAATGTGTTTATTAATTGGGATGTGTTTTATGGGCTTTGGGGGGCTAATTGGGCTGGGGTGCGAGGCTAGCAGCAAAACCAGAAATACCGACTCCGTTCGAACGCCCATTCGAACGCTACACGAACGTCCGCAATCTTCTTGACGTTCGAACGAAGTAACGAACGCAGCACTAACGAAGACAGTGAACTTGTGGTGAAATGAACATGATGACGTACTTATTCTGAATTTCCCCTTCCGACCTCCGTTTCGCCAATATCCTTAGCTAAAAAGGTAGTGCCTCCAACTGAGACTCATCATCGGGTTTCACATGCGAAAATGCAATGCCTACAGGTGGTGATGCTGTATCTGGTATAGTTCGAGTATCAGGTACACTTGTCCGAGCTCTTTTTGATACATGTTCCACACATTCTTTTATTGCCACTGTTTGTATTCCTTGTTTGGGTAGTGAAGCGGAGTCCAACATGATTCCTTTGATTGTGAGTCTTCTTTTGGGGAAGGACATCAGGATAGATACAATATACAGAGGATTGAGTGTGGAGATTGAGGGGAGACAACTCCTAGTTGTACTTTACCCATTAGAAACGGAGGACTTAAGTCTGATTTTGGGGATGGATTGGCTGACAGCTCATGGAGCCGTTATCGATTGTAGCGGCAAAAAGTGAGGTTTGGGTCAGATGACGGGGAATTCAAGGTAGTCAGTGATCGTAGTCGGGTTGTGTCACCTATCATTTCTGCTATGTCGGCTTGTAGAATGATCAGACATGAGTGTAAAGGCTTTTTAGCGAGTATTGCTACAGTGGAGGAAAGTGGATCGACGCAGATGACATATATTCCAGTTGTGATGGAGTACCATGACGTGTTTCCTGATGAGTTACCTGGATTGCCTCCACGTAGAGATCTAGAGTTCATTATAGATCTGATGCATGACACTGCCCCTATTTCGATAACTTCATACCGTATGGCCCCAGCAGAAATGAAGGAGCTGAAAGAACAGTTGCAAGAGCTGTTAGATCGAGGATTTATTCGGCCCAGTGTTTCACCTTATGGAGCACCAGTATTGTTTGTGAAAAAGAAGGATGAGACTTTAAGATTGTGTATCGATTATCGTCAGCTCAATAAGGTAACGGTTAAGAACCGGTACCCGTTGCCTCGCAACAACGATTTGTATGATCAACTTCAGGGAGCCTCAATGTTTTCAAAAATCGACCTTCGATCGGGATATCATCAGATGAGGATTCGGGATGTGGATATTTTGAATACTGCATTCCACACTAGATACGGACATTATGAGTTCTTAGTGATGTCATTCGGACTTACTAATGAACCAGCAGCATTCATGGGTTTGATGAATAGAGTATTCCAGACGTAGTTGGATAAGTTTATTATGGTGTTCATTGATGACATCCTTGTATATTCGCCCTCTCGGATCGATCACGAGCAGCACATTCGATTGATATTGGATATTTTGAGGAGGGAGCAGTTGTATGCCAAGTTCTCCAAATGTGAGATTTGGCTGGACATAGTGGTATTTCTGGGCCACCATCATCTCAAAAGAGGGTATCTATGTGGACCCGCAGAAGGTTGAAGCAGTTCTGAAATATGAGAGACCAAGGACGGCGATAGAGGTTCGGAGCTTCTTGGGATTGGCAGGCTACTATCGTCGTTTTATTCGAGATTTCTCTATATTGCTGCTCTGATGACTCAATTGATGAAAAAAGGAGTACCATTTGTGTGGACTGACGATTGTGAGAGGAGCTTCCAGGTTTTGAAGGAGAAATTGACTACTGCACCGGTACTCACTCTACCGTCTGGACTTGATGGATATGTAGTTTATACAGATGCATCACATCAGGGATTATGATGTGTACTGATGCAACATGGGAGAGTGATTGCGTATGCCTCGAGACAGTTAAAGACCCATGAGAAGAATTATCCCACCCACGATCTGGAGTTAGCAGCGATTGTACATGCTCTTAAAATTTGGAGGCGTTATCTATATGGTGCCAAGTGCGAGATTTATACCAACCACAAGAGCCTGAAATATCTTCCCACTCAGAGAGAGTTGAATTTGAGGCAGAGACGTTGGATGAAGTTCCTCAGTGACTATGATTGTACTATTAATTACCATCCGGGAAAGGCCAATGTAGTTGCTGACGCACTCAGTAGGAAGAACATGGGTAAACTGCAATTTCTGAGAGCTAAACAGAGGATGTTTGAGGAGATGGAAACGTTACGTGTGACCTTTGAGGTATCTGACAGAGGAGGGCTTCTTGATCATATAAAAGTTCGGCCTACACTGCTAGATAGACTCAAAATAGCACAAGACGAGGATGAACAATGCAAGAAATTGAAAGCAGAGGCTGTAGAGGGAGAAGTTACTACTTTCAGATTGAGTTCAGAGGATGTATTTTTTTTGGCGACAGAGTTATGGTACCATCTACTGGAGCACTTAAGCAGAATATTTTGGATGAAGCTCATGATGCCTCGTATAACATGCATCTTGGGAGTACCAAGATGTATCAGAATCTGAAGAAAACATACTGGTGGTCGGGAATGAAGAGAGATATTACAGAGTTTGTATCCCGTTGCATGGTTTGTCAGCAAGTCAAGGCAGAGCATCAGCACCCAGCTGGATTACTCTAGCCTCTACCTATACCTGAGTGGTCGTGGGAAAACATTGCGATTGATTTTGTAGTAGGGCTACCAAGGACACAGAAAGGCTACGATGCAATTTGGGTTATAGTGGACCGATTGTCTAAGTCTGCTCATTTTCTACCGATTCGAGTTACGTGGGGACCAGAGAGGCTAGCAGAACTATATGTGCAGCAGATTGTGAGGTTACATGGAGTACCGGCATCGATTGTATCAGATAGAGATGCCAGATTTACTTCTCATTTTTGGCAGGGTTTCCAGAAGTCTATGGGGTCGAAGATTACTATGAGCACAACATTTCACCCTCAGACTGACGGGCGGTCAGAGCGGACTATTCAGACATTGGAGGACCTACTGAGATGGTCATTTACATCTGATAGAGTTTTCTTATAATAACAGCTTTCAGGCGAGTATCGGTATGACCCCATTTGAGGCATTGTATGGGAGGAAGTGCAGGACCCATGTTTGTTGGGGCGAGGTTGGAGATAGACATATTCATGGTTCAGACTTGGTAGATATGACATCTGAGAGGATCAGACTTATCTGAGCTAGACTGTTGGAGGTACAAAGTCGACAGAATAGTTATGCTGACAAAAGAAGAAAGGACATTGAGTTCCAAGTGGGGGATAAAGTCTTCTTGAAAGTCTCCCATTGGAAGGGAGTATTGAGATTTGGCTGGAAGGGAAAAGTTGGCACCACGCTATATTGGTCTTTATGAGATATTGCAGAGAGTGGGCAAAGTGGCATATCGTCTGGCATTACCACCAGAGTTAGAAAAGATTCACAATGTGTTTCATGTGTCAGTATTAAAGAATTACGTACCAGATCCTACTCACATCCTGGAGAGCCAACCGGTTGAGTTGAGTGAGAATATGACTTATGAATAAAACCCCGTGAAGATTGTAGAGCGGAAAGTCCAAGAGTTGAGATCCAGACAGATCTCCCTAGTAAAGGTCATGTGGACTAATCATCACATACAAGAGGCGACTTGGGAAGCGGAACAGGACATGAAGGAGAAGTATCCAGAGTTGTTCGAGGATTGAGAAATTTTGAGGACAAAATTTTTATAAGGTGTGTAGATTGTGAGACTAAGTCTCTTGCTATCCTATTTAAATTTTAACTACCCATTAACCTTATCATCCCTATCTTTTTGTTACCCACTAGCACACTAACAAGATAACTACTCCTAACATAACACTAATTCCTCATTTTCTATTAATTGAAACTAAACCTAATCAATTCCTTTATTTTGTGTGTGGCTGTGAACAATTAAGAGTGATCAGTATATTGAATTTTCAGAGACCAATACGCAGTTAGAGAGAGAAACAGACGTGTAGAGAGAGAAAATGAAACCAGTTTAGAGAGAGAAAGAGTGGACAATAGAGAGAAATAGAGATTTCAACGTCTTCCGGTCACCTTTTCCGGAAAGCGACCACATCAGGAGAATCCTCTCGCATAGACGAATCCAACGCCATCAGACCGCCGCCGTGAATCTGCCGCACGCGCCCTCACGTGCTCCCCGCGCGCCCTCACCGTCAGTTCTCGCGCCGCCGTGCGTGACCGACACCTCCCGGACCAGAATCTTCCCCTCGTCGAGATACGTGGGTTAGATACCTCGTTTGCCCAATTCAAACCTTCGGTTGTCGTGAAATGAGCCTAGAACGAGAGTTAACGGTGTTCAATCGTTCGTCGATGATCGTCGAGCATCCGCCATTACCACCACTGCTGTTGTGATCCTGGTGACGTATTCTGTCCGTGGACCACCTCGTTCTAAAATTCTGAAGTCGTTGGAGCTCGGTACGTTATACTTTACAATTTTATGGGTGTATTTGTAAGATTTTGAAAGTTTTGGACTTATTCGTAATTTGGCATGTTTAGGGACCTAAATGTGTAAATTCTGATTTTTAGTGAGTAATATGTGATAAATGAGAAGTTTGGGACTAAATTGATAATATTGGAGAGTATTTGGGTTAAATTACAAATTTGGAAAGTTTAGGGGTAAAATCATAATTTTAGTAAAATATAGGGTTCTAATCATAATTTTATAATTTTTCCAGATTTTAGCGAGGACATATAAATATAGAGAATTTTACGTTGATTGAGGTAAGTACAAAGCACAATTATTCCCTTAACATAAATGTTTGTTGATTGATGTTTGATATGTGAGTTACGTAATATGATATATATTTATATTTATATATGTATGTTGGAAATTTGACTGAGTAATTGATAGCATGAGAACATAAATTGTGAATCTAACTTTTGAGTATAAATTGTATGTTTGTAATATGAATCGAAGTATTTGAGTATTGTGTGATTTTGAGATGAGTTGGTGGATGAAATGCGATGAGATGTGTTGTATTGGATGTTGTGTGAGATTGTTGTTATGCTGCCGGATTTAGTATGATAATAGTCGGATATGCGAGATTAGCATATGCATGTGGTTGAATCACTCTCTTACATATTTATGCGGGATTATATGGTGGGAAACCTTAGGGGTAAGAGAGGGACTCTCCCAATGGTTTCGATCCATTATTATACCGAATCTGGATAACAAACCTTATTGATTGAGATGTGTTGTTGTGAGTATGTTTTGCCTGAGTTAACTGTTATATATATTAACTGTTATTTTCATATATTCACTATTATATATATTTATTGTTGGTGAGGTCATGTTGAGAGTATGAATGTTTTTACTTACTGAGCTCTTTAAGCTCACCCCCAATTTCCCAAACATCCCAAGTAGTTCGCCAGCGCAACAGTAGCAGTATCAGTACCAGGATTTGACTCGTTTGCCACAGCCGTCAGTCGGGTTGGTCCAGACATTTCTTTTGGCTTTGGGATATGACATTTAGGATAACTTTCATGTTTTCAGACATCTATTTTGGTGTAAACACTTATTGGGATTTATTGGATTGCATTTTATGAAATATTATATTTCTTGCGAACTTTTGGTTCAATTGCATGACATATAGGTGCTCGAGCTGAAGTGATTCGCGGACCCCTTTTTAGGGTTGGGCCCGCTCTAGGGAGGGGGTCGTGACAGTTACAAACATGCATGTTAATATTAAGTTGAGTTTAGATTAAAATACTAATCATGAGGTATATGAATTTGTGTTTAGTTAAATTTTGTACTCAATTTTTTATAAATTGTGATGGATAGTATAAAATAATAATTTATAATTGAATCTTAATCATCCATTACTATACATGTAGGCGCGTGACAGAAGATTATAAATGTACGAGCCAAATTTGGGCCAAGGGTAATTCCGACTTTTTACTTCGGGACCAACACTTAATACACCCCAGACTCCCCTAGCAGCACCCAACATAAAGTACAGGCCCAAGTTACTACTACAAGCCCACACACTAAAGGAGGCCTTGAGTCTATTATATCAAGACCCAGAAATCAACGGGCCCAAACCCAATGGAGCACCCCATATCCAAGCCATGACTAAAGCCCACTATATGCCAGCCCACGAAACGCTCGGACTCATAAACATCCCTCATAACCCAGCCGTTTCCAGCCTACAATGAGCAAACACAATAACTACCCCTCATGAAGTCGACCGTTACCAACACCCAACGGACAAGCAATCAAGTGCAGTAAATATACACCTCCCGAGAGTGTGTATATAAGAGAAGAAGGGCCACAAGGAACATGGATCTCTTTCTAAGCTTTCCTACTCATAGTATTTTAACAGAACTCACATAAACATCATCCTACCGCACTCACGGCATCATACGGGGATCAAGGTAATATCTGTCATTGCTCTTCATCCTACGGTGTTGATACTCATTTCCTCTACTGACTTGGACGTCGAAGTGTTTACGGAGATGCAATGTTTAAAGAGATGCAATGTTTCTAACTTAATTTATGTACCATGTTATTTATTATTAAATTATGATAGTGGAAGACTTGATTAAGGAGATGAAGTGTTTCTAACTTGGTTTATGTAAGATGTTATTTATTGTTGAATTAATTATATGAAATGTTTAATTAATAAATTTCAATAATAAACTTTCCAACTCCTTAATAAGCACATAGTTAAAGTAGATTATATATTAATATATATATATATATATATATATATATATATGACAAAAGTATTGTAATTCATCAATATCATATATGAACTAATAATAAATTTTTTTTATTACTATCAGGATAATTACAAAAAACTAACAAACTCTTCTTAAACAATCAATCAAACATTCAAATAAAAACTATTAATTATCTGTCTCTAAATAAAACCCGCGCAACATGTGGACACAAGACTAGTTAGATGTATTTCTTAAATTTGAATCATTAACTTCTTACTTCTAGGCAAGGACGCTCTTGAATTTTGAGGGTTTAAGATGGATTCTAAAATATGTGCCCTTACTAATAAAAAAATAGGTTTTCGATTTCTTTATTGTAATAAATATTAAATTGCCTTATGTGTGGACATGAAAAATGATGTAGGAATGATGATATATAACTTATAAGGTGTGGACCATAGATGTAAGAAAAATCAATTTCTCAGGAGAAGAGATATTTAACAAAAAGAACAATTTGGAGTGAATGAATCAACTCATTGAGTTGGAAAAAAAAACATTAAATTCACAAAAGAATTTGGCAAAATGATATCTCTGTCTGTATATCTTTAGTTGCTTCATAATACAAATTAATTTAACAAGGGTAGTTTGTATTATAAGAATTTGAATTTAGTGATCATCTTTTTTACGCATGCACGTATAAAATAAATTATTAAAATTCAATTATTTATAAAAAAAAAAAAAAAAAAAAAAATTATCTAATAATTATCAATCATAATTTTAAAAAATTCAGTATAAAATTCAGCTCATCACCGAATTCATTCGCTATATATATATATAACATCTCTTTCTATTATTCTATAGAAGCACTTCTGAGAACTCATCAATAACAATTCAGCTTCTTCAGCTTGCTTTATATCCACTATATTACTTTTCTTGCTTATATATCCACTTAATATTGCTTTTATTTTGGTTGTTTTTTCTTAGAATTATATATGGAGAATAATAACTCTATGAACAATTCTATGATGAGCAGCAAAATAAATTCTCCTGATCATGAAGAAAGTGGATGGACTATGTACTTTGATGATTTCTTTAACCAACAAAATCAAAGTGAAAGCAGTAGCTGCTTGATCTCTTCTGTTCTTGAAAGCTCTTTGATATCAGATGCTGCATTTTCTGGTGCCAGAAATAATAAAGCAGCAGTTGCAGATAACAAACAAGTTATGGGATTTTCTCAGGAAAAAATATTGAGCTTCAAGAAAAGAAAAACTGAAGCAGCTGTTGTTGATGATGATTTGGAAGATACTGCTACCTCTCCAGCTCACAGCCCCAAGGTCATATTATTTCTTTCTTGTGAATAATAATCTTTTTTTTTTTTTAAAGATTTTTGCTTTGTTCATTTTTCTTCCACAAGACTCCCATGATAAACATGAATATGGGAAAGGCCATGATATAAGTATTTTTTTTCTTTTTTCATAGAGAGATTATTTTTAGGATTCAAACGGTAACTGAGACTTTGTTCATAACTAATTTTTTTCAATAGGTATACAATTTGATGAGTGAATATTTGGATAAAAGGCCAGGCCAGAATAACATCATAGACATTTCTCAGGTAATTAAAATTGTTAAGGAATGTTAAGGAATATGGAATCAATATCTAAAATAGAATTTGGGATGTATGAAATAATATAATTTCATATTCCTTGACATTCCTTAACAAAAATATTATCTAATATTGTCTTCAAATTTTGAATAATATAATTTAGTCATATTATTTTGTAGTTAATTCTTATTTTCTGGGTATTGTAGTTACAGGAGAAAGGAAGCTCATCAACTGAGATAGAAGAAAGAAGTGGAGTGGGTTCTATTAATGGAAGAGATGGATGAAAAAGAACTCAAGAAAAAGAAAAAAGGGGTTCTTTACTTAGTTCCTTTGGCTATGATTGTTGAAAATCTAGGTTGATTTCATCATCTAATTATCAATATCCCTATATCGAAAAATTCTTTAATACGTACAACGGATCGGAGATACCATATCACTCGTATAATAAGTTGATGTATCTATAACCCTCCTCTCATCAATTTCTATTATGTAATCATTTCCTGTAGATTTATTGCATGAACTGAAAATGTTCTCATATAAAATTAATGTGATTATCAATTTTCTTATCATACTTCTCTCTATTACCATGCAAAAGCAATTTTTTCCAATATTGCTTAGTTTGCAATTTCATTTTTTTTCTCAACTCATGTGAGATAGTTTGAATTCTAAACCTCTTACCTGTTAAAATAATTAACAAAGTTTGTAGTCAGTAGTAGAGCCACATACAGGTAAGCGGGCAATCGCACTCATTCAATTCAAAAATTTATGTCTTATAAATTAATGAAAAATAGTGGTTTATTAATGAAAAATTTACAATTTTTTGTGAAAATCGAATTTTATCCTTACTAAATCAATATTCTGACTATGTCACTAATGATGCCCAAGATTTTTAGGAACAAATCAAGATTGACCACAATAGTGAAAATGGGAAGTTGACAAAATCAAAGGATAATAGCTAATAATGAAAAAAAAAAACAAATAATTAATCAAGTAGTAAATGCAATTTTATGGTAAGCACAAGGCCTTTCATTTAGTACTTTGAAGGTAGCCTTCTCTTTTTTTTGCAAGAAAGAAGAAACCCTAGCCCTTTTGGTTTCTTTGACTAAGAAGCCATTCTGATGTTGCTAGAGCTGAAATTATTCTCTTTAAGATGCTTGTTAATTCCCTCTTTAACTGTTAATTAAGATGCAACCAAGTTTTTGTTTTGTCGTATATATAATAAAACACAAAATTTACCTTTTCACTCTCCAAGTATCATTTAGTCATTTAAATTTCAATGAAAATAAAATTATCATCACTACCGTAGTAAATTTTTTAACTTCATTATATCAATTTTTTTTAAGCTAAATGGAGATCTACATAAATGTTTTCATTTTTTACTAGCTTGATCAAAGATAATAAGCGAAACTCTCATCATATTTCGTTAAAATAATAGAAATTATTATTTTATTTTTTTTTATTTTTTTTCCTTTTCATGGTAGACTTCTTTCTATTATGCGATTTTTTTTTAAGCTGAAAGGGCACTTTTGGTGGGTGAGTCTTTTCTGAATTAATTTGATAGATTTTTTGTATTTAATAAAATGCATTTGATTAAATACCTACTTGCCATCTTAGAGTACCAATAGAGAGCAAGATTCTTGCTTAAAACAAAAATTAATTAAACTTAGATAATAACACCTTAAATTTTATAAGATCTTAGATAAGTTTTTAAAATGTCAATAAATGATAAAAAAAAGATATGAAATCATATTATATACTAATAATTGAAATTTTTTTAGATTCGAGAACGGACGCTCTTATTTGATCAAATACCTAGCGACAAACTCCTATGTTCATTTCATTACAATATTAACAGGTTCTTGGATAACAAGTCTAAAAATTTTCTTATTAATAATATCGATAATAATCTTTTTTTTTTTAATTAAATTTAGGACTCAACCGATCAACTATGTTGATTATCCCATAACCACCTCTCGACGGCAGACTTATCTATCCTTGTTTTTCGATTAATTCATCAAATGCTCATTTAAAATGTGCCACCAACATGCATGAACTTAGCCAAATCATAACATTCACCATTTCACCGACTATTTTGTCTCGCCAAAAATGGCATTCAAAGGGGCCCATCAACAGATTTTTTTTTTTTTAATTGCCCATATGTAGGAGAAAATGTTTGGTGCAACAGAGATATCACGTCGTCCATGCAACAAGTCAATCATTCATTGCCACGCTTGCTAAAAAATTAAAAAACAACTAAAAAAAATGTATTAAATTATACATGTCATTTTCTAATTCGCTGGTGGTATCACGTCACTCATACCTCTGTTGCACTAAATATTTACTCAATCTGTAGAGTGAATTTTATATTGAGAACAAAGTAATTGCATGTGATGTTACTTATACGGTGCAATGCAAAATATTCGATAATTGAACCTCAAATTAAACATATTATTGAGGGTTTTACACAAAATGGGATTTGCCAATCTGGATCTCGGTCTCATTATGTAATTGAAATAAAAAATCGTCTTAATTTTTATCGAATTTTTAAATCTAAGACAACAAAAAATATACTAGAACATGTAACGAACGACACGAGATCTTGAATCTCAATTGGAATTCATGATTTTTTTAATCAATGAGTTGAGAAGCGTCATGAATTCAAAACGAAAAATTTAACTGAAACTTGATCGTCTCAAATCCCTATCTGTTTTGTTAATCAAGACAAAAAATCATTTCAAATTAATCATGTATCGATTGAAATTTGGAAATTTCTACCAGATTAACCTCTTATATATACACCCATTCCATTCATATATCAATTACAGTTTCTACACTACACTTGAAGAACAGCGAGTTACAAATTGATCTTATGCTGACTGATCTCCTAACAAGTTCAGCACAAATCCTGAAAACTGTTTCAAGAATAATCGTGCTCTCTCTTTTATAAAATGGAATCTATTAAGGCTTTTTGTTTCGCATTACTGTGATAGTGGTTTCAAAACCACAACTACTGTCAAATAGAAGCTCTAGCTATCAATTGAAACTTCATATAGGTGTTTGGTAAACAATAATTTTAAAGCATGGTTACTTTTATTTCAAACTTATGTTGAATAATTCATGTCTATGTCGGTAAATTAAATTACACAATAATTCACTTTAAATATATCAATACACTGAGTTTGAAAGAAAAAAAAATTCTTGAAAATTTGAACACTCCAAAAATAGTTTCAAACGTTGTCCATTCACTTTAAATACATCATTATCCATAGGATTCTCAATGTCAATAGCCTCATATGGATAAACATGTCTTGTTGTTCTAGTGATAGCCCAATGAGGTGAGTTTTCCCTCGCGACCTGTTTTCTATTTTGCAAATCCTTGCAGATCATATCTCTCTGGGATTGCAGCATTTCAAGAGCATGCATCAGCTCAGGGTAGCATGAGATGAGCTTCTTCAAGTGTGGAAGCCAGTGGATGAGCTTCTTCAAGTGTGTTATCTCGGGTCAACCTTCGGTTAGAGAAGCTCTCGTGGAATGGATAACCAAGTTATGAATCAGAAATTGAGATGATGGATCAGAATTGTGAACCCGATGTGGTTTTTCACAAGAAACACTGAAACTCACATATTGTGGTACCCGAGGAAGGATAAAGTGGATTTTTACACTTGATAAAGGTAAAAGCCTAGAGTCATTGTGAGGATGAGAAGTCAGACAGAGGAGCCTGAATCCAAGGTGATGCCTAAAAGAGATAATGACCTGAGCCCGAAGTGCGGAGGCTACCCGAGACAGAACTTGGGGATAGATTGGAAGATTGACCCGAACCCGAGGTGGTCAATTCAGGTTACCCCAACGTCAGACTCTTAGAGCGGCCTCGACATTCAAAGCCTCGTATCAGAATGAGGATCAACTCAGCAGATTGTACCAGACTCGAGGTGTAAAGATGTTCATAGAAGCGATGGGAGAAAAGGCCTCAGACCCGACCATTGTAGCTATTGTTTTTGTCTGTCGACCTGGTAGGGCGGGTCGGTATGGTAACAATATGATCAAGTCCAAGTGACATAAGCCTTTTATGGGAACCCACATTCTCCAAAATGTCTGATGTGACAGAAGTGGGTCACTAGCTTGTCCTCTGGCATACGCAATAGCATATGAGCAGTTGGAATACAAGCTGGCATATGGGCTAAACATGTAGCAAATGGTAAAGTAGCATGGTTTAATGAGATGTCAGGTGGCAAAGCTACTTTCGGCAAAGCAGTTGGGAAAGAGAGCCCTCATATTAATGGTAGATTCACGTGGCCGATATCACGCAGTTGGTGTAACAGTAGTATTTGCCCTAATATATAAAGGGGTTGGGAATTCATTGTAAATGGTTGGCTAATTCTATTTCATTATTCACTTGTAATATAAAATAAAAAGCTTAAGTGTGAGAGTGAACTTGTAAGAGGTCGGTCGGACGAGCTCGAGAGATAGGCAGGTCGGTCATACTCGACCACATTATAAAAACTTTATTTTCCCTTGTGCTCGTGGAGGTAGGTTGGATCTATTCAGCCGAACCACGTTAAATCTTCTGTTTTATCTATGTATTTTCTCATCTCTTGCTAAGTTTGTATTTGGTCCCCAAACCAAACAAATTCACAGTTGAAGGAGGATTATTCGAGGAATGATTTTTCCAAATTACTCCTGAAACGAAAATCAGCTGTCAACAGTCAAAGCTTTCTTAACATGAAGCTTTTATGTTTTTGGGATGCCTTTGCTCTCAAATGAGAGCTCTTATTTATAGCCAACATTTGGCTCACAATTTCAACAAAGCAATAGTTCCCACCGAAAGTTTGCTTGTTGATTTGCTCAAGATTTTCAATTATAAACTTAATCTTCCACCGAAAGTTGCATAACAATTTCCTCTCATGCATGGCAGCTAGATTCTACAAGATTTCAACGATTTAAAAAAAAAAAATTGTGTATTTTAATCCCTAGTTGTTGCAGATTAAAATCATTAGCTCTCATGTATAAAACATTATCTGCCCAATTAAGGTGGATATTCACCAAACGTTTTGGTTACCGCATTTTCAAAATTAAGCAAAATCACAGTAGTTACTTTAATTACTAGCTATTAAGTTTAAGTGCATGGGTTGCTGATAAACATTGGTTACAAAATAAAAGTGCTTGTGATTTCAATATAAGCAAAAGCACAGCAGTTACAAACATCATCTATATTTATCTTCAACTTTTTTTTATAATTGAAATTTGAAACTGATAATAGACATACAATTATGAAAATATTAATTTTCAAAAAAAATTATACAAGTCACTCGGCTTGGTGGCAAAAAACTTAGTTGTCTAGTTCGAATACAAGTGCATTTTTTGTAAGCGTCGGGACAGCTACTATTTTACCTGATTTGGCGCCAATAAAATTGAAACTGAATTGTTATAACTCAATGACTTTGCAGTAGGGGTGACAATTTGGGTCAGGATTCGTTTATTCGTTCGATTCGATTCGCTTTAAAGCGAATACGAATTTAAGCTCATTGATTCGTTTATTCGTTTAGAATTCGTTTTATTATTTTTATTTACTAGTTCTTGTTGATTTTCAATTAAGATTCGAGAAATTATAACTAATTATCATAGAAAAAGTAATATTTTCAATATTTGGTGGAGTATTTTTAGTAAATTATATATTTATGAAGAATTAATGTAAATCAAGTGTGATAAATTATTTTATTAAATAATATCATTGACTAAACGAATAAACAAATATTCGTATTCGATTCGTTTAATAAACGAATCGAATACGAAAAATCTTGATATTAGGATTCGTTTAATAAACGAATCGAATACGAATCCATCACATTTTGATTCGATTCGTTTAGGATTCGATACGAATTCGATTCGTTGATTCGTTTTGACACCCCTACTTTGCCGGCTCTATTGCACTCACTGATTGAGTACTCTTGATTGAACCGTTTTTCGTATTCGCATAAAACCAACGCGCTACTAAAATAAAAAGATAAAAAAAATAAATAAATAAAATTACAGACATAAAGTAAAATACTATCAATTTAACAAAATATGTTGAAACTGCGATTTTTCTACTAAAAAAATTGCAGTGTTGAGCTCAAGTCGACGAGATAATAGCTTACGGATCGGGAAAACGAATGTCATTTGGAATTGAAGAGGTCGTTTTGAGAGAGAGAGAGAGAGCTATCAGCATTAAACGAGCTGCCATTTTTTCCTTTGATTGATTAAATTTTTCTCTGGATTTCGAGATTTTGATTGTGGATCGATCGATGAAGAAGCAGTACCATATTATTTGTGGGACTCTCATCGTTTTAAATTTATACCGATTTTTGGACTATTTTGGTCCATTAATCAGTTTATTATTTTATTATCAAATATCTAAAAATCGTTCCATTTTATTTTTAGTGTATTTTTAATTTTTTTAATATATTTTAAGTTTTTATTGATGATTTTGTGTGAAAAATATAATGATTTCATTAGAAATTATTAAAAAAAAAAGTAAAAAATAAATTGAGAATGTCCTTCAATTATAACATAGGAATCCTTAATTTATGATATTTTTAAATCAAAATAATTTTTTCTAATTGTATCAACATGATCCCTATTCATATTGACTTAATTAATGACTCATAGATTAATCAATATTTTTTTTATCATAAATAAATTATTTTTAGTAATTTTTGGATGATAAATTTTTTATTTTTTATTTTTTATTTTCAATCATATCAAATATCAATTTTATCATTCTCAATTAATCTCAAACTAATTTTTTTATTAAATTGTTCAAGTTGGACAAAAATTGAAATGACATCATTGCCTACTGTGTTGGCGTCGGAATGAGAAATATAAGTTTTAATCTACGTTGTTAAATATTTTTCATAAATTTTTAATCATTTTTCCCTATTAATATTAAATGATTTGAATGTCCCAAAAATCTATTTAAAGATATTAAAAAATTGTTTTAAATTAGATAAAAATTTACCCAATTCAGAAAAAATAATGGCGAGAATTAAAATTATTTTTTAAAAAAATTATAAAAACTAATGCTTGTATTTATAAAACTGTATGGGTATATTTATTTTATATTTAGTTTTATTTCCCATTTTGTCTCCATTTAATTAATTTTTTTTTAATTATTGCATAAGCCTAATTCAACTGAAAAATTAATGAGGAATGCACATAAATAATCTCACTTTGAACAAAATCAAATCATTACAGATAAATTTTTTTTTTTTTTTGGTCAAAGCAATGGTATACACACACAAAACCTCAATCCAACCTTAACTATTCAAATTATCCAAAACAGTAAAATTATCAAATTTTTTTTTTTTTTTTTGCATTTTTATGTTTACTACTTTTAAATATGGGTGGGATTTGGGTGGAGTTTGAGTCATCGATGACTCAATCCTGAGTCAATTTAGATAGTCGTTAGGGGTGTTTACGGATCGGGTCAGATCATTTGAAATTATAAATTTGAACTCAAAAATCAAAATTGCTAATCCGAAACTTGAGCTCAAAAATCAAAATTGCTAACCCGAAACTTGAAATTACATTTTCCTGGTCGTGTTGGGTTATCTTGGGTCGGGTCACGAGTTGATCAGATTCTATGAACACCCCTAGTAGTCGTATGGGGCCTTACCTCAAATATAAAATCCCATAAAAATTTTTGGTTATCCATTTAAGTATATTACAAAATAATTATTAATTTTTATGTATAAATAATAAAATTTCCTAATTGATTAGGTAATTGTAATATAAAATTAGTAAATTATCATATTTAAGTAAATATTTACCTTAATCTTTCTTATTTTCCAACCAAATAATATGATTATTTTTTTTAAGAATATATTTAATTTAACAATATCTCGTTACAATTTTCACCTAGAGCACAAAAAAACTCGACCGTCACTTTTTGGAGTTGGCTATTTATCATTTTTCATTGGTAATTTTTTTCCCTTTTAATTTATTTATGCGTGTAATTTTTCTTACGAATAGATCTCAACTTTAACCACTGATGCTACCATGCCAACGACTATTAAAAAACCGTAAACAGAAAATTCAACTTATTTTAGTTCCATTATTTCATTTCAAAGTCGATTTCATAAGGTTTTATAATTCCTGGTTTACACGGCAAAGTCTTTAAATCGGACGGCCAGGAATTAATAGCAATTTGATCTCCACGAATACACACATGCCGTTAAAAGCAATCACATTCCTTATTATTAAAAACCAACTTCCTCCACAGAAAGAAATTTAAAAAACAATTATCATTTAATATTGGGAAATACTAACGAGTGCATTAAAAGAACTCGTTAATAATTCATTTAAGGAAAATTTTGATAAAAAAAGGAAAAAAATCATTAATGATTTGACAGTTCTTTTCATTTCCCGTCACAAATTTTCTTAAGAGTTATGCTAACGAGTGCTCTAAGAGCATTCGTTAAGAATCCATTTAAGGAAAATTTTGACATCATTTTTATGGAGAATGGAAAAAATTGTCAAATCATTAATGATTTTTTTTTTCCTATCAAAACTTTCCTTAAATAGATTCTTAACGAGTGCCCTAAGGCACTCGTTAGAATTTCTCTTTTCTTAAATAGATTTATAACGAGTGCCATTAGAGTACTAGTTAGCATAACCCTTTAATATTTTACCAGAACACACAAAACGCACCGGATTTAAAAAAACACTGCCTTTTGCGAGTGAATTACCAGATCTCTCTTATTATGCCTTCATTTCTCTTGTGATTGTGAAATCTGATTTCGCAGCCACAAGCAATCATGATTTCGTTAAGCAAGATCAAATCCGTTGATTTTTACAGGTCAGATCCCTTCTCTCATCATACTCGCGCCTTCTATCGATCCGCACAAGTTTTTTTTTTTTTCCTGTTTAATTATGATTTTCGATTACGTTATTGCAGTGTATTTGGTTTAGCCAAGATATTTTGGTGTCTTGGATTTTTTTTTTCTAGTGAATGAGCTGAATGCTGAAGAGATTCTAGTACTAATAAGTTGTGTTGTGTTGCTCATTACACTTAAAATTAAAACGTGTGGATTTTGATTCATTTTAAGAAGAATTTAAAATTAATGATTTACTGTTGGATGTTAGCAAAACTATGATAATATATAAACTTATAACCGAGAAAAACTTATATAGGGCCATCCTTACAAAATATCCAATTAATGAATTTCACGTGTTCTAGTTATTTTTAGAATGACCAATCAAAATAGATAGAGAAAAATAATTGGAACACGTGTCATTCATTGATTGGAGGGGGACCGTCCCTATATAAGTTTTTCTCACTAAAACCCCAAGCTTTGGATCAGTGAAGTGTTCTGATGTTGGTGGCGTTGCAGCTAAAGTATTTGTTAGAGACCTGCATTTACTTGACAAGTAACTAGTTACACTTGACTGCCATTGATTCTATATACTTTATTAATGCCTTTTTAAATTCGTTGTGACTGAATGGATAAATATGGAGACAAAATAGCATTGAATCTAATCACGGGTATCTTTTTATTTAACATGGTAGGCCAAAGTATAGCAATTGTTGATGCATTGGTTGTCTCTGTAAATATTTCTTTTCTGTTTGCAGGAAAATTCCAAGAGATTTGACAGAGGCATCATTATCTGGTGCTGGATTATCCATAATAGCGGCCCTTTCTATGATGTTTTTATTTGGAATGGTTAGTAGTATATTGTGCTACATTTTAAATTTTAATTTGTCTTTTTTTTTTTTTGGGGGGGGGGGGGGGGGGGGTGGGGGGTTGTGAATCCTCTTCTAGTTAAGAGAATGCTGTTTCTTTGGGAGTTATTAATCTTACCACTGGCCTTGTCATGTATCTTTATCTAAATAATGATTTTTGTCTTGCAGGAACTGAATAATTATTTAACAGTGACCACTTCTACTTCTGTTATTGTTGACAAGAGTTCTGATGGGGACTTCTTGCGCATTGATTTTAATATGAGGTAGAATTTGGTGATATCAATTTAAATGATATTTTCATTTGGTTATAAAGTATTTTCAAGTACTGTTTAGACCATTGCTGTTACTCGTATTTTACGAATAGGGTTGGCTGACCGTCTTCAACTTGTCATGTAGTTTTCCCTCACTTTCTTGTGAATTTGCATCAGTTGACGTCAGTGACGTGTTGGGAACTGTAAGTCTTGGTGTTCTGATGCTTACTTACCTATTTTCTCTTTCTTGTAGCAAAAATTAACCTATACTTCTGTTTTAATAATTAAATTTCTTAATAGATGCTGTAATTTATTTACTCGGAAATTTTGGGTTGTAAGTTATCGATTTCAATAATATATCTATTTCAGAATAATGTAAGCAGAGTTTGGTCACTAATAATACTTTCTTAAACAGTTAGTATTGAAACATTCTCTTGTATAATTTCAAGAAACAGTAGCAGCTTTGTAGATCTCATAATCAGAAACTTCCAATCAGTCAAAAGTTAAAATCTCCTATTGAGGATGCCATATCCCACGTGTTTCTGCGCTGCTAAAGGTTCTCAGTTTGTAGTAACTACCAATATAGAGAATGGGGCACACAATGAGATATTTCTGGATTTTAGAAATAAAATCTGAAATGTCCAAGATTTTGCTGGTGTAAATGGTATTTCACTTGTCAATGGGATTCTGAACTCCTAGCTCACGTTAACGTAATTATTGCATTCAAAAGGAAATTGCTTGTTTCACAAAAATTTGAGGACTGTTTTCTCTATTTCTCCAGCTCATAATGAATGGAAGAAAATTTCCAGCCTCATATCCTTCATTGGTCTTTAATTTTCTCGATGTTGCAAGACCTGGCCTAATATTGTGCTCTTTTTGTTTTCAGAACAGGTTAAATATAACAAAAACTATCCGCAAGTTTTCTATAGGACCTGATTTAAGACCCACTGGTTCTGAATTTCACTCGATGCCCATTTCCCACATTATCAAGCATGGAGAGGAAGTTGAGGAAGATTCTGGTGAAGGTTCTCCGAAACTAACTGCTAATAATTTTGATAGCTATGCACATGAGTAAGTGAGCCTCTCCTGATGTGTATTATATATTTCTTTAATTCTGTGATCACAAGATTTTTTTTGCTTTAGCAATTGCAATGATACCTTCTTTGATATGTATTATATATTTCTTTCCAGACATCCTATTTTAGCCGTCAATTTTTATGCTCCATGGTGCTATTGGAGTAAACGCCTGGTATTTTAATATTCATCTTTTGTTTCTCAAATTTTATCTTGTTGTTTTTCCTTCTCTAAGATCATTGTTGTCTAGTTTTACATCGTTGGATCTATGTTCTTTATCTTGCTTTTATCAGTATAGTTGTCAGATATAATATTTTAAATTTATTCACTTGTACCTTGTGTTTGCCCACTCATGTACACACACTTACATGTCTTCATTAATTTGATTATCTCCATTCTATGTTTTTTATGCAACCATGCATTCTTTGTTTGTTTGTATGTCTTGTTAATTGCACTGCCACTCATGATGTTGTTTAGTACTTTTTCCACTCTTTATATTTGCCTCACTATGTCTTCTTATTCCAGAAACCTTCATGGCAGAAAGCAGCCAAAATAATCAGAGAAAGGTTTTTTCTTTTCTTGATTCTTTTCCTTAGATAAGATAAGTGAATAGTGAATGTTTTCTATTCAGTAGTTGGCTAACTAAACCCTATTTTCGAACATGCTTTAAGGATTTTTTTTCATGTTTGCTTTGTACAGATATGATCCCGAAATGGATGGACGTATTCTTTTGGGAACAGTAGATTGCACTGAAGAAGTTGAATTGTGTAGGAGGTAATTCCTAGATCAACGCCGTCTCGGTTTTTCATGTTTCAATTTCCGTTTTCAATCTTACATTTGCACTGATCATCATTTTTGTTCTTGATATTTACTCCATAATGAATGTTCAGACATCATATACAAGCTTATCCATCTATTCGCATATTTCGCAAAGGAAGTGATGTTAGGTAAATGACATATTTTCACGTTCTTTTTAACTATGTTCCTTTTACTATTTCTATTGAGGAAAAAAATTTATAACATGCTCTATTTGTCTAACTAAAATAACTGTGTGAAAACTCTGTTTGATGTTATCACTATATTTAATTTTAGTTTTTCATTGACACCGCCTTTACATATTTATGTGTAAATAACTAAATATTTGTTCTGCAATTTCTGTCGTTATGCATATTCTTGGGTGACTAGTTGTAATTTTTATTTCCAATCCAATTCTCTTGTGTTGTACTCATACGTGCCAGTAGGCTTTGCTCACTGCATGACTTCTGCAGAATATATGGCAATATACAATTAATAAGATCTCTCTCTCTCTCTCTTATTTCCGGCAGTAACTTTTGATTTTAACCATGTCCAAACCTAGAATTCAAAGCCCAGATTGTCAGGAAGAAAAAAGAAAAAAAATTTCCAGAATATAAGTCTTTCTTGGTTCATTGTACTCATAGGCTGCTAAATAATCCATTTATTCACTCTAATATTTTCTAAGATTATATGCTTTCTCTGCAGTTATTTCTTCCATTTCTCTCGTGTTTATGGTTCTTATTAAAAACTTTTTACTAACTTATGCCTTTATAGAGACGAGCATGGACACCATGATCATGAATCTTATTATGGAGACCGAGATACAGATAGCCTGGTCAAGGTCAAGCATATTTAAGTTTGAAATCTAGGCTTATGTGTTCTGTAGTTTGGCTAGTATGCACAGTGCAACATTGAGTGATCTGAAGATTTTTGGCACTTGCAGAATATGGAAGGATTGGTTGCACCTATTCCTCTGGAGGTGTCTCATAAGCTAGCTTTGGACGGTAAGCATAACAAAACTGTAGAGAATGTTAAAAGACCAGCGCCGAAGGCAGGAGGATGTAGAATTGAAGGATATGTGCGCGTGAAGAAGGTAGACATCCTAAATGAATTTGTATTAATATAATAGCTTAGGTCGTAGTTTATTGTATCGATTGGGCTCTCTTCCTATTGCACGACGGCTATGAAAAACTGAATGAAAGGGAGTAATTGAAATGTGCATTTGAGAAATATTAGGGAAAGTGACACTTTGATCAGGAAATTATTTGCTCAGCTGTTCGAAACTAGCAAGTTTCTCAGGTGTTTATTTTTAGCTATCTTGTCCTCAGGTTCCTGGTAATCTTATCATCTCAGCTCGTTCAGGAGCCCATTCATTTGATACTACTGAAATGAATATGTCACATGTCCTATCACATTTCTCATTTGGTCGGACACTGTCTCCCAAGGTGATGAGTGATGTTCAGCGATTGATACCTTATCTTGGCGTAAGCCACGATAGGCTGAATGGTCGGTCATTTATTAATCATCAGGAAGTAGGCGCAAATGTTACTGTAAGTCTGTACCTTCACTTTATTCTTCTTATTCTGCAAGTCTGTAACTTCATTTTATTCTTGTGATTTAAACTTACTTCAAATGCTATTGCAGCAGCATTGGAGTATATTAATTTTTTGATTTATTGAATACTTTGATTGGTACCCCCATTTAGGTCACAAAGGGCATAGATTATCGATGACTTATCTAATTATTGAAGCACAGAGATAGATATAAGATATTCCTTTCTATGACATTTTCCTTGATGAAATCCTAACTATGTGACCTTAACCATTTTTTTTCTTTTATTAACATATCAAGTAGGTCCTGTTATATTTAATTCCTTCGGGTTGGACCAAAGTGTACACTAGCTCCTTTCAATAGATATTCTTCTAACACATTAACTTGAAAATGATTGTTCTTGCCTTAGAACGACACTAAGGAGAACTCCTTAATTCATTGCCCTAGTAGTGCTAAAATGTTTATTGAGCAGTAGAATTTTTGAATTGAATTTCAAGAAATGTTTTTTGTTCCAGAGCTATATGGATATGCTGTTTTTGACTCTTGAATTTTCAGATAGAACATTATATTCAAATAGTAAAAACTGAGGTGATAACCAGAAGATATTCCCGTGAACATACATTACTTGAGGAGTACGAATACACAGCACATAGCAGCCTCGCTCAGAGTGTAAATGTACCTGCCGCAAAATTCCATTTTGAGCTCTCTCCAATGCAGGTCAAGTAACATATATAGCAGCAACTATGCTATGCATTCTTCTCCAAAAACATAAAGAAATTAATTTCCCTGCTTTTTATTATATTTTCTTAAGCTTTATTCTTCTTCCTTTTTAACAGGTTGTGATAACAGAAGTTCCAAAGTCCTTTTCGCACTTCATCACCAATGTTTGCGCTATTATTGGGGGTGTTTTCACGGTTGGTATTTTACTTTTCTGGCTCTAGACGAAATAATTCATTATTGATATAATAATCCTTTCCCATGGTTTCAGGTTGCTGGGATTTTGGATTCAATTTTGCACAACACAATTAAACTGGTAAAGAAGATTGAATTAGGCAAGAATTTTTGATAGAGGTGAAATTTCTTACTTTCTAAAGAATCTTAACTTTTCTATACTAAATTTACTAGTGAGGATTATGTCGTCAAAATAATTGTAATGTACCCATTTTCAGATGTGCAATGAAACATTAGAAGTTTTTTTTTTTTTTTTTTTTGGATAAGGAAAAATGCTAATGAGAAAAAACATGAGAAGCTTGATTTCTCATTTATGTTGCTTTTGTGCAATCGATCATTTTAGAGAGTTAAAACATATAGTTAAAACATTTTACTGGCTTTTGTTAATAGACAAATGCACAAGGTAGTTTTTTGTCATGGAAAAAATCAGTCCTGATTTCACAAATAAGTGAAATCATATCATTTTTTTTTTGTATTTTTCCCTGAAAACAAGTAATGCAAATTCTTTTTTCGGAATACCGGGGAAATTTTACGTCATCCATATGGATACATGGGTAAACCGATGTAAATTTTTCCCTACAATAAAAAAATGGTGGCGAATTAACTATAGCTTGCATCGAAACCATAGAGAAGATAACGAGCAAAAATGTTGATAGGAGACTTATATGCAGCATCTGGTTTGGGAAATACTTAAGGAAGTGAACATTGCTGACGCCCAATTTGGAAGCAAGAGTGGCAAATAAGCCACTATCACGCCACTCATTGTAAATATATATTGCAACAGAACCTGCACAGCCACGAAGAAATTAGGAAATTTGAGGAGAAGCCAGCTCCTGGATTTATCCCAATGACTAGTTTTATCTACTCTTTTCTCCTTGAGTTTATTAAAAATTTAAATTTGATGTTTGATCACCATCTTAATTACTACTTCATGTTCGATTTGGGATTTGCTTCTTGCCTTCAATACCATAAATACCTAGCTTTAGATGCCATGTAATTAGGGTTTGTGTGATTTTCATCAAACAGTCATTCTCATAATTCTTAATAGGTTCATAATAGGATATGAGTACTTGTAATC
>SKCR01027849.1:0-27510 GCA_019454045.1 Zanthoxylum bungeanum | reverse complement strand
TTTCGCGTATTGGCAACCAATTAATTTATCTTTGTTAGGTCTCATCATCATACACCCTTAAGCATGCTTCTAAAACATCATAAAGCGCGTAATGTAAATTAATAGTGATATGCGGATGGATATATAAACAACTTGTTCCTAGAACAAATCACTCCCTTTCCTCTCCCCGCTAGCACTATTCTACTCTTACCCCATTACATAACACAATAAGAGAAACCTCATTTACATTGAGGGGAATTAGGTGAGAAGAGAATACAAAGAGATAAAGAGATAAGGCTGGACACGCAGGTCCAATTTATAAATTCCAAATTTACAATATTTCAAAATTACCATTTCCCTTCTAATATCCATCCGATATACACTATTCATTCATCACATACATATATATTCAAACAAGACATGCTTTTACAACCAATCTAATCCAATTAATTAGTCTTTGTTTAAGTGATCATCCAATGTTCAAAACAACGGTTTGATTTTGCGCGAGTCCAACTCGATTGAGAATAAGTACATAAGGTACGAATTCGCGAATTATATCGAACTACTTATTAAATCTAATTTAATTCGTATTCAATACTAATTCAATTTTAATTCCAAATTAAATGTTTACACTTTTAATGTGCTTTAAAGACTTAGATTCTAAATCTAATTCTATTGGGTCTCAAAGCCCAACTAACATCCAATGGTTAATTTAATTCAAGTCAAATGGGCTTTCAATTGATTTATTAAGGCTTGGGCTTTGGTCAATGTGGGTCAAACCCAATTACCAAGCCCAGATAAGGAATCACCCTTAAATGCCATAAAACAATTTTAAGCCCATAAGGCCCAATTAATTATTAAAGCCCATTATATTATATTTGGACATAATGGAGTGATTTAGGCCCAAATTGGATCCAATCCTTTTGGCCCAAATCTACTTGGTCCAACCAAGCCCATTATACCCAAATACAATATTAAAAGCCCAATTCACCAATTAAGCCCATTAATTAAATTTTAATATTCCAACATTAAAGTCCAATTAATTAAAGTGTAATACCAAGATTAATATATTAAACCAAATATTTCAAAAATACCCATTTAATTTATTAATCATCTATTTTTCAAAATAAATGTCCAACATTAATTTAACAAAATCAACTCCTTTACATGTCCATTATGTATTCGGCCAAGGTGAGTATTTTGTGTCGATTTGTTTTTCAATCCGATTGAATTACTAATCTACGTCCCGTATACGTCTAAGTCATCCAATGATCTTAAACACAAAAAATTCCAATACATCCAATGTACATACCCATTCGGCCAAGGTTAAATTTTTGGGGAAAAATCATCCAATGCATTTTTCTCAAAATTGATTCCATATAACATCATTCTATATACATGTAAGCATACTCATTCATAAAATTTCACAAGAACATGCTTCAATCAATTTTACCCAAATTTTACATAAAGTATTTCATGCTTAAACCTAGCTCAATGATACCATTGTTGGTTTCTATAATATGTCCAAGGAAAGATTAAGCATATGAAATACAACAATAAATATATATTAAAATATGAAGTATGGCGGAATCATACTTACAATGCTTTAGTGATGAAGAAAATCAAACCAAAAGTGGAAGCTCCAAGGTTGATGATTTCGGCCAAGGAAGACAAGAGGTGGAAAGCTCCAAGCTTTGTGTATTCCAAGCTCTTTGATGGTTTCCCTATCACCTCTTTATGATCCATTGAAGGTGCTAGCCTTTGTTGTGATTTTTCAATGCACAACTTCTTCAAATCTTGCAACAAAATGGAAGAAATGGAGAGCAAAAAACTGCATGCAGTTTTCGGCAATTTGAGAGAGAAAGGTTGTGTTGTGTAATTAATTTTTGTTACCAAAAATCAATTTATATTTATGCCATAATATTTATTAAATTAATAATAAACTTATGACACAAATCATGCAATGGCTTAGAGTGTCAAACACTCAAACTCCATGCATAACAATTGAGTGTATTGTACACTATCACCATGCAATGCATTAACCATTAAATAATGCATATAATGACATGTGTCATGTGGGCCCCACACGTTTCCAAATGAAAGCGGGCCCACGTGCACTCACGCGTTCGGGTTCGATATTTCCGAAATACCGAACTTACGTCGTGACGTTAATTAAATCGAATTTAAATAAATAATTGCGCCTGGCGAAATTATTATTTACGTCGCTAACGAATTAATTCTAATTAACTCGTATGCCCGAATTAAAATCTAATTTTAATTTCGCGTCGAAATCGAATTTCGATTATTATATCGAATATAATAATTTTATCGATTAATTCCAAATTAATCGTTCTCTCTCTAAATAAGGCACTTTATCCAGATAAAGTTTCTCCGCAATTAATCCAAGATTAATTAAGTCCGAATCAAATATCATAGGTGAATCTTCAGGAAGCGACCCAAGAGATCTCGGATATGTTGGCAGTAAATACGGTCGTCGGATAATCCGAACACGTACGTACCTCGTACTACGTCTTTACCGATTCACAAGACAAGGTTGGCTTCTAGCAAAGCGCCATGCCTACCCAATTCTCCAGAAATATTGTTATAGGAATATAAGATCTATATCAAGCGTAGTATACCGTAGTATTGCGTACATCGATCCAGTATCGGACGATCACATGTTAGGCCTGGGGCTGGAGATGTGTCCTGCCCCGTACGAAACATATATCGGACATCAAGAAACTAGTCTCTTTAAATCGGACAATCCTGACATGGTCATATTGTCCCGACGGTTGCAACCTTTTATAGAGTACTAGTTCTGTGTCCTGCGTGATCATCACCTCACCACTCCATATGTCTGAAGTGATACTTCCATCTTGACATCACATCAGTACACTACGATTCTCGATAAACCCAGAAGAGGTGTACACAGAACCGGTTAAGGTCCCCAACCACCAAAACCAAAGTTTACCGATTGTCGCAAGTACTAGCAATGTAAGTCTCAGGTTAAGACCATATACACCTACCCTGATGCGGCCTCCCATAGACACGCAGACATACTACCAATGGTATTCCGCGGGGTCTATCCAGAGCGAAGCTGATTTCCGTACCATCGGTAAAACACAACCTCCTATCGCACTTGCATAAGTATCCAATACTTAATATATGAGAACTATGCCGTTGTGCCCTCACAACGTGCACAAGCGCAATACTAGTCTATTCCGCATTATCGATGTCCGATCTCGATAATACTGCGACTAGGGATATTTATGATTAAACCTTTATGGATTGATACTGTCTCATATCATCTCAATCCGGTATTAATCATATGGACTTTCGCCATTTATATATCAAAGTAAATAACATTACAAAACGGCAAAAGGCAATTTCATTATCACATAGTTAATTTTGTACAATAAAACGATATCATTTACAAACAGTGACGCTATGGGACATAATGTCTAACAAAGATCATATGCACCTACCCTGAAGCGGACTCCCATAGACACGCAGACATACTACCAATGGGATTCCGCGGGGTCTATCCAGAGCGAAGCTGTTTTCCGTACCATTGGTAAAATACAACCTCCTACCGCACTTGCATAAGTATCCTATACTTAAATATATGAGAACTATGCCATTGTGCCCTCACAACATGCACAAGTGCAGTACTAGTCTATTCCGCATTATCGATGTCCAATCTCGATAATACTACGACTAGGGATATTTAATGATTAAACCTTTATGGATTGATACCGTCTCATATCATCACAATCCGGAACTAATCATAGGGACTCTTACCATTTATATCAAAGTAAATAAATTACAAAACGGTAAAAGGCAATTTCATTACTACATAGTTAATTTTGTACAATAATACAATATCATTTACAAAATAGTGACGCTATGGGTCATAACTGTCTAACAGTATTGGCGTAAACAAAAACTGTTAAAGCCCTGGATCCAAAGTATATTGATTGTCGCAAGTATTAGCGGTGCAAGTCTCAAGTTAAGACCAAATACACCTACCCTGATTTCGGACTTCCATAGACACATAGTCATACTACCAATGGAATTCTGAGGGGGTCAATCCAGAGCGAAGCTGTTTCCCGTACCATCGGTAAAACACAACCTCCTATTACACTTGCATGAGTATCCAATACCCAAATATATGAGAACTATGTTGTTGTGTCCTCACAACGCGGACAATGTAATACTAGTCTTTTAGGTATTTATCGATGTCCAATCTCGATAATACTCTGACTAGGGATATTTAATGATTTATCCTACGTGGACTGATACTGTCTCATATCATTCTCCGTTCAGGAAAAAATCACAAGGACCTCCTATCATTTATACATCTAGGTGATCTAATCACAAATGATAAGAGTGCAATCTTCTTTGTCACATAGTTAATTTGTACAACAACACAATGATATGTACAAATAATGACGTTATGGGTAATAATTGTCCAACATGGGCCTCGACCCTAGGATTCATTCCTGAAACCGCTGACAATGTGGGCATCGACCCTAGGATTCATTCCCGGATTCATTCCAAAACTCTGATAGTATGGGCCTCAGCCCTGGGATTCATTCCCCCGGGATTCCTTCCCGAAACTGCTTGACTTTGCCGCTTTTTCCTTTTCTTCAAAACCTGCGAACAAAAAAAAAACAAAAAAAATGCGTGCATGTGACGTGTATGCATGTATGCATGGATGAATTTTCTATTCCGATGGGTTAGGCCTTCGGTGTGCTCCTTGGTACCGTTTGCCTGTAAATGTCTTTGGTCACCCCTTGGGTCTGCTTCATAATCCCTTTCTGCCGGTCCTTTTCTGGTGATTGGTCAGTTCTCTTTTATCTCATGGTTCAAGTTCTCGGTATAACCCTTATTCTTGGGGTGGTAGACTGGTCGCCCCCAGACTTGATTTACCTTTCTACTCTCTGTTTCTTGCATTAGGCCAAAGTAGATCATGTGACGTTTCCCTACCAACATACTATACCTCCTCTTACGAAATAGTCCCAATAGTTACACATATTATTACCCTCAAAGGATGCCCAGTGTCGAAATCAGAGAACCTTCAAAACATTCAACGCAACTCAAAACCAAGTCACTGAATAAATTATCTAAGCCGGACTGAAAGTGTGTGTGTGTAAAGATTCCTTTGCAGATTCATCCCCAGGTAAGCCAACTCAATGATTTTGTCAAAAAATGGGATCGATGGGTCAAACCAACCTAGATGTCTCAATTATGCATGTAGTTGCTTTTCTGTGCTCAATGTGGTATGGTTTTCTTCTTTCTTTCTTTCGTAAATTTTTTTTTTTTTCTTCTTTTTTTTTTCTCGTTTTTTTTGACATACATGCCCTTTAAGGTAGCATTTCTTCTCATGATGGTCCTAATACTCGCCCATGGGTAGCTTCACGCTTATCGGTTATAGGCGGTATGTTTTTCCTTTTCTTTTTAGAGACTTTTTCTTCATTTCAACCATATCACTTATCGTAACATAAGTAAACCAGGATGGACATCCAAGCAAACGGCCATTCACTGATCCACCATCTCCCTAACTAGTCATCTCGCCGACTACTCAGGCTTTCACTGCTAAGATCATATAATTAAGTGCTCGCGCGAGTCTAGCCAAGATCAACTACTCAAAATATCGGATCATAGTACATCTCACACTTATTGTTTCTAAGGTTTCACCCTAAAGTAAACGCTTTCATCATTGGACTTTTGCCTAAATATTAAGGACTAAAACAATAATCAATTTTTCTCTTTTTTTCTTTTGTTTTTTCAATCATTTTGTTGTTTTTTTTTTCTCTTTTTTTTGCTAAAGGCCCCATGGTCTTTTTATTTTTGCCATAATTTTTTTATATTTCTCCGCTTCCTTTTCCCCGATATCCATGTTTGCTAAACTCTTTTTGACAAATCTTTCTTTCTTCTCTATCCCAACGGATATCTATGATGGCTTTTAAGACACTGGGTTAACATGATGCGTGTATGCATGAGATGCGTGCGATGCATGGAATATATAAGTCGGGCCATCATCATTTTAAAGCATTCAATCATAATATTGTGCGGTGCAAACTTGTCCCAGTTGAAAAAGCCCAACAAGTTTACACTTTTGTGATGACATGGCTAAACGACTTCAAATGATAAGAGGCCAAAACGCAAAATGGCCCATTAGCATTTTAGAAGCTTTTGGCCCAATTGCCATAAAGCACGGACTCGTCCCAGTTTAAATGGCCCAACAAGCCCATACCTCATGACAAAAAGTATTATTGAATCGAAATGACGATGGTCCTAAACGCAAGCATAAATTGATAGTTTATATTGGTCCTACAACTACAGTTCACGTGTGGGTTTACAGGAATGTAGACAAAGGCTCCCGCTGACGAAGGATTGCCCACAACTAGGACTCCCCACTCAAGGGTTCGAGCGACCAAGTGAGCGCACCTTTTTTATACCTTAAGGTACGTGCCAACGAGTTATGGTGCGTGACTAACTGTCAAATGGATTTCCTATTGTAGATTCCCCAGAGGGAGGGTGGAGCGAACTCTCTTAAATACCCAAGCCTCTTAGGCTCTTATCGCCTTGGTGACATGAATAAACAACAAGTCCTCCAAATTAGTCTGTCACAGTGAGCTACGGGTAAATGATTATTTAGGTGCCTTCACAGCTTTTCCCTTCAGCTATAGAAAGGTAGTGAATGAAGGAAGACACCAACCCATTACTTATCTCTAATAATGCCTTTGATTAAACCGCCTTAACCCACTATAGAAATGGTTAACTAAAACACAAATCACAATCACTACAAGACATTATTTCGGGGCCAATTCTCTATCCCCAGTGGAGTCGCCAGACTGTAGGACATAGAAATAGGCGACACATGCTGTTCTAGGCTCGCGGCCTAGTTGGGAGTACAGAATAGCCCGCGAGGGACTAAACCGGAGAATAAAGGAGTCGCCACCAGGTGTGAACCGGGAAAATGATTTAAGGCCGCACTAACCCTTCGCAAGGGAAGACCTCAAACCGTTGGGTTCGGAATGGTCCCTTACTTATGCCACTTGTAATGATATGATTTGTGAAATAATCTAACCAGGTCTACGCCAAATACATACTCAAGAACAACCTATATCTAGTTTGCATTCATAGAAGTAAATCATATATCTAAGTTTGCATGCTTTAAAAAGTCAGTCGAAATACGACAAACATGCAATACCATCCATTCGGATTCGGCTACGGAATTTACTTCCGGGTTTCCATCTGATATACCTCAAGAGAGAACACATATTCCGTTCATCCGAAAATCACATGCACCAATCCACAATACTCCTGCGAAATAAAGTAACAAAATAAATAAAAAATAAAGGTTAATAAAAGGGGTGCCCTCAGGTCTATCCTCTTAAGTCGTCTCTCGGAAGTGCGTTACATGACTGTCGGAAGGGTTAATGCTCCGCAACTCCTCTGGTTCACTGGTTCAATATTTTCCTTCGCTGTTTCGCAATTTGGGCTGTTGTTTTTACTCTGTTTTGATGTTGTTTTGCTGCTGTTTTTTTAGTCACTGTTGTTGCTGTATTAAGGGACTATTTTTACGGGTTTTAAGGTATTGGGGCTACTATTTTGTGCGGTTATTTGGTGAGTTTTTTTATTCTGATTCTGGCGTGAATGGCGCTGTGTTTCAGGGGGTAATTCACGGTTTTCGAAGGGCTATTTCACGGCAGTTTATGGAGGGTATATGCGGCAATTTTTGATATTGAATGGGGGATGTTGGGGCAGTGGCTTTGCGTGAAGATGAGGTCAGATTTATGGTGTTGTGGCGTGGAGTTTAAGGCTGATTTGGAGGGGGGCTTTATGTGGAGTGAAGCAAAGGGGAATTGCGTGAGTGGAGGGGTATGTGGCATGAAGGATGAAGGCTGTTGTGGAGGTTTTATTGATGCATAAGTTGAAGGCTTATGTAGGGTTTATTGATGCGTGATGAAGCAGTTCGTGGGGGGCTTATTTACGTGAAGTGGCTGGATGTTTGTGGAGGGTTTTGTGGTGCGGCAATATGGAAAGGGTTTAGGAGAGTTGTTGGACGGCAATGGGCGTGAATCCTTGGATTATTTTCTTTGTTTTTTTTGTGAGATTGTGCCAGAGGTTTTAAGGTTGGTTTAGGCTTATTTTTATAGGCAAAAGTTGGGGTTTACCTTGTGCGAATAGGGAAAAGATTTGTGTAATTATGGGGATATCTTTTAATTAGTGTGTGATAAGGAAAATATCTCTTTAATTATGGGTGTGATTTGATTTGATTTGATTTCTTCTCTTTTGATTAAGGGTACTATTTGATTTTATTTGATTTCTTCTCTTTTTTAATTAGGGATATGATTTACATGGATTAGGAAAGTGTTTGATGGGACTTGATTTGAATCTTTTAATTTGGGAAGGTGATTTATCTTTATTTTAGCATGTGTTTAATGTGTGATTTGATTATTTGGGAAGGTGATGCGCGTGACTTTGGTCTCTTGGGCGTGGGCTTGGCTTATTTTGGTGGGCTTGGTGTGTGGTTTGGTGATGTGTGGGCTTGGTGTGTGACTTGTGGGGGTTTAGGCTAAGGATGTGTGTAGGACACAGAAATCGGCGACGCTGTTCTAGGCTCGCGGCCTAGTTGGGAGTACGATATAACATGGAGTCGCTGTTGGAGTTAAATCAAGTCCCAAGATCAACAAATCATGCATAAAAACGAGTATGAACACATCAAAGGAGGTGCGGAATCAACTCACATTGAATTCGGTTTTGATGAAATGAAGAACAAGACCCATTTTCGCACTGCATGTTGCTCGGTTTTGGTCCTGTGAACTGCTAGACTGCTCGGTTGTGGCTGTTTTGAACTCCACCATTTTCGGCCATGGATGACTTCCATGGAAGCTCCAAGCTTCAAGCTTCAAAAATTAAAACCAAGCTCATGAAGACACTTCCCTATCACCTATGTATCACTCATGGTGTGCTAGCACTAAGCCTTCTTCAATTTGCTTCTCAAAAATTCGGTGAAACCAGAAAAATCAAGAAGAAAATTGGCAGTGAAGCCGTGAAGAAGATGAGAGGAAAAGAGAGGGAAAATGAGGGAACCGTATGCCTTGCATGTTGGAGAGAGAGAGGACCGAATAATGATTGTAAAAAGGGAAAAGAAAAAGTAATATATATTATTCATTTATTTTCAAAAAATAAATAAAACATATATATATTCCAAACCTTTTCATATTCCATCTCCTTTACTTTTTACTTTAAGTCACATCACATCACTTAATAAAGTGACATATTGTCAAGTCACATCACTCAAAGTGACAATTGATTTGACGCATGATGTGACAACGATTTGACGCTTGATGTGACTCGTGTGCCGCGCTCGAATTCGAAATGCGAATGCGCTCGCAATCACTCTCAGGCTCGGGTTCGTTAATTCCAAATTAACGAATTTTCCGTCGAGTCGTAATTAAATGATTACGCCTAGCGAAATCACTATTCACGTCGCTAACGAATTAATTCTAAATTAATTCGTTCGCCCGAATTAAAATCTAATTTTAATTCCGCGTCAAAATCCAATTTCGATTAATATATCGAATATATTAATTTATCGATTAATTCCAAATTAATCGTTCTCTCTCTTTAATTAATATTTTATCCCAGATAAAATATCTCCGCAAATAATCCCAGATTAATTTTCTCTCTCATCGAATTAATCCCAGATTAATTCTATCTCTCTCTTCTAATTAATCCCTGATTAATTAAGTGCGAGTTATACATCATCGGTGAATCTTCAGGAAGCGACCCATGAGATCTCCGGATATGTTGGCAGTAAATACGATCGTCGGACTGTCCGAACACGTAAGTACCTCGTACTACGTTTATATCGATTTACAAGACAAGGTTGGCTTCTAGCAAAGCGCCATGCCTACCCAATTCTCCAGAAATATTCTTACAGGAATATATAGATCTGTATCAAGCGTAGTATATCGCAGTATTGTGTATATTGGCCCAGTATTGGATAGTCACGTGCTAGGGCTGGGGCTGGATAAGTGTTTGCCCCGTCCGAAGCACATGTCGGATGTCTGGTAACATAGTCTCTATAATCGGATATACATGACCTGGTCACAATATCCCGATTGGTTGCGCAACACTCAAGAGCACTAGTACCGTATCCTGCGTGACATCAACTCCAATATGACTGAAGTCACACTTCCGTCTTGACATCACACCCAATACTCTACGACTCTCTGATAAACCCAGAAGTGGTGTACTCAGAACCTGTTAAAAGTCCCCTACCACCAAAACCAAAGTTTATCGATTATCGTAAGTATTAGCGATGCAAGTCTCAGGTTAAGACTATACACACCTACCTTGATTTAGGCCTCCCATAGACACATAGTCATAATACCAATGGGATTCCGAGGGGTCTATCCAGAGCGAAGCTGTTTCCCGTACCATCGGTGAAACACGACCTCCTATCGCACTTGCATAAGTATCCAATACTTATATATATGAGAACTATGCCGTTGTGCCCTCACAACACGCACAAGTGCAATACTAGCCTATTCCGCATTATCGATGTCCTGTCTCGATAATACTACGGCTAGGGATATTTAATGATTAATCCTTCGTGGACTGATACTGTCTCATATCATCTCAATCCAGGAACTAATCATATGGACCTCTCTTCATTTATATATCTATGGTGATCTAATCACTAATGATGAGAGTGCAATTTCCTTGTCATATAGTTAATTTGCTACAACAACACAATGATCTGTGCAAATAGTGACGCTATGGGTCATTTTGTCCAACAGTCACCACCCGGTGTGAACCGGGACAAAGATTTAAGGCCGCACTCACCCCTCGCAAGGGAAGACCTCAAACCGTTGGGTTCGGAATGGTCCCTTACTTATGTCATTGTGATGATATAATTTGTGCACTAAATCAACCGCACCTATCCAATAATCATGCTCAAGGGTACTTAGATCTAACATGCTTTCATCCAAATAATTCCACGCAATGTAACACAACAAGTATATTAAACCATTAAATCAACATGTATGAATCATTACCCAAACGCATCATAAACTAAGAACATGCATAGTGAACAACCTAAACATGCTTTAACAAATAAATAACAAATTAAATTAAACCATGCTTCAAATAATAAACAAATAACCTAAAGACTATAACATGCTCAAATACAGGTTTGGATGGGACAAAACATATGTCTTTAAGTGGTACGTGGCGTTGTATCCCGAGTACAAACCGCACTACCGTCCATTCGGATTCGGCTATGGAATTTACGTCCGGGTTTCCATCCTATATACCACAAAAGGGAACACATGTCCCGCCCATCCAACAATCAAATCATGCCTCAAACGACTCTCATGCAATTATATATCAAAGTAAAATAAAATAAAGAATAAAGAAGATAGGTAAAAGGTGCCCTCAGGTCTAACCTCTTTTGTCGTCTAAGAAAGGGCGTTACACGTCCGTTGGAAAGGTGAATGATCCGCTACTCTTTTAGTTCACCAACTCAACATCTTTCCTCAATATTTTGCTGTTCGGGCTGCTGTTTCAAGTCCGTTTCGCGGCTGCTTCGCTGCTACGTTTCAGGTCACTGTCTTGATGGTTTAGCGGACTGTTTTAGGTGATTTTGAAGGCTTAGGGAGGTGCGTTTGTGAGGATTTTTTAGGGAAACTTTATGGAGGTTTTGGGGATGGTGTTTAAGTGATTTTAGGACGGTTTTGGGGGCTAAGGACGCAACAAAAACCGACCAGAACAGAAGGTGAACTGCGGCAGTTTACAGGTGCAGTGGGGTGTTTTCAGGGACTGTTTTGGGGCTGCGAATGGGGCTGTGTTTGGAGGGTGTTTAGTGCGACTTTAGGGCTGTGAATAAGGTTTATTTGAGGGTGTTTTAAGGCTGTGAATGGGGGCTGGAAATCGGCAATGGAGGGTTAAGTTTAGGGCTTGGGCGTGAATGGTGTTGATGATGGAGGGAAGATGCGGCAATGGAGGCTATTGGATCTTAAAGGCTTAGCAATGGAGGCTTCAGGGGGATGCTTGGGCGTGCAATGGAGGCTTAAGAGAATGCTTTAGGCGTGTGAGAGAAGTGTATGAGCTAGGGTTTTGAATAGGGGGTGGAAGCCTCTTTTTATAGGCAAAGAGAGAAGACTTTCCTAATTAGATTAGGAAGGAATCTCCTAATTGATTTCTAATAAGGAATGCATCTCCTAATTAGGATTTGGGATTGGATTTGATTTGGTAATGATTTGATTTGATTTCTTTTATTTAGGTAAGGATTTAACAAGATTTAAACATGTGATAAATATACATATACCTAAATAAAGGGGCTTTGGGCGTGAATCACATCTTTTGGGCATGGATTTGGTTTGACTTGGTTTGACTTGGCTATTTGGGCTTGGTTTGGGTTAGGTATGTGGTCTATGGGAGTTTTGGGCCTAAGGTGAGCTTTGAAACGGAAGTCCAACAAGCAGCCGAAGCTAAACAACGAGATTAAATGCATCCAAAATTCTATTTTCCAACTTTACCCTTCCAACGTCCGTTTCCCGCGACTTTCATGACTAAAGAAGTAGTTGCCTCCATACGAGACTCCTCATTGGGCTAATGTGTAAAAATGCAATGCCTACAGTCGCCCCCACTTTGATGGGACTTGTGTAGTGTGTGACAATGACAATCCTATCAAAGTACGTGCAATGCATTTTTACTTACCTGGCTCGCCAGCTGTCACCTGGTCTGCCTGCTGTGCTGAGTTGATAATGCTAAACCCCGTACCTAGGGCGTCGCGGTTGCGTCTCCATACCTAGAGTGCCGCAGTGATGATGTTGGTTGTCTGAGTGCTAACCCCATACCTAGGTTGTCGCAGTGACGCCTCCGTACCTAGAGTGCCACAAATGTCTGAATAGTCCACATACCATACCTGACGTGCTAACCCCGTACCTAGGGCGTCGCTGTGGTCTGAATGCTAACCCCTAACCTAGGGTGTCGCGGTGACGTCTCCGTACCTAGAGAGCCACAAATGTCTGAGTGCTAACCCCGTACCTAGGGTGTCGCAGTGACGCCTCCGTACCTAGAGTGCCACAAATGTCTGAGTGCTAACCCCGTACCTAGGGTGTCGCGGTGACGCCTCCGTACCTAGAGTGCCACAAATGTCTGAGTGCTAACCCCGTACCTAAGGTGTCGCATTGACGCCTCCGTACCTAGAGTGCCACAAATGTCTGAGTGCTAACCCCGTACCTAGGGTGTCGCTGTGACGTCTCCGTACCTAGAGAGCCACAAATGTCTGAGTGCTAACCCCGTACCTAGGGTGTCGCAGTGACGCCTCCGTACCTAAAGTGCCACAAATGTCTGAGTGCTAACCCCGTACCTAGGGTGTCGCGGTGACGTCTCCGTACCTAGAGAGCCACAAATGTCTGAGTGCTAACCCCGTACCTAGGGTGTCGCGGTGACGTCTCCGTACCTAGAGAGCCACAAATGTCTGAGTGCTAACCCCGTACCTAGGGTGTCGTAGTGACGCCTCCGTACCTAGAGTGCCACAAATGTCTGAGTGCTAACCCCGTACCTAGGGTGTCGCGGTGACGTCTCCGTACCAAGAGAGCCACAAATGTCTGAGTGCTAACCCCGTACCTAGGGTGTCGCAGTGACGCCTCCTTACCTAGAGAGCCACAAATGTTTGAATGCTAACCCCGTACCTAGGGTGTCGCAGCTGTGATATCTCCATGTCCGGAGTGCCGTACCTGGCTGAACTGATCTGATATCTCCATACCCAGAGTGCCGTACCTGGCTGAACTGATATCTCCATACCCGGAGTGTCGTACCTGGCTGATCTGATATCTCCATACCCGGAGTGCCGTACCTGGCTGAAACTGATTTGAACCAATGTGGGCCACGCCCCCGGAATGCCATTCTTGCAGAAACTGAAACTGATGTTAATGTGGGCCTCACCGCCAGAATGCCATTCTCGGCAGAAACTGAAACTGATGTCAATGATTCCACTCAGCGTATTGCAATTCCTCTCACGAGATCATCTCTGATAATTGGATATATTTTCGTCCTCAAAGAATGCTTGATGTCAAAGCCAGAGAATCTTCAAAGTACTCGATATGCTCAACTCCGATCGTCTGAATAGGTGATCCAAACTAGACTCCTAGTGTGTGTGTGCCAAGGATCTTTCACAGCTTATTCCTTAAGCAAGCCAACTCGATAATTTCGCTTCGGAGAATCGGACAAGTGGGTCTAACCAACCTGAATGTCTTAATCACATTCTGTGATTACTTCAGCATATTTAACATGATATGGTCTTCTGTATTGCACTCTTGTCTCTTTCTTTTCATTCGGAACTCTCTTTTTTTTTTCTTTTTTTTTTCTTTTCTCTCTTTTTTTTTTCTTTTTTCTCTTTTTCTGACACACCTACCCTTTAAGGTAGCATTTCTCCTCATGGTGGTCCTAAACTCGCCCATGGGTAGCTTCACGCTTATCGGCTATAGGCGGTCTTTTCTTTTCTTTTCTTGCAGAGACATTTCTGTTATTTCTGACCATATCATGTATCATAGCGTCTGTAATCCAGGGTGGACATCCAGGCAAACGGTCATTCACCGATCCTCTGTCTCTTCAGCTAGTCATCTCATCAACCACTCAGGCTTCCATTGTTGAGATCCCGTATTCAGGTGTTTTATGAGTCTAGTCGAGATCAATCTATTCAGCATACCGGCGAAGAACATTTCCAGCACTCATCGTTTCTAAGGCTTCTACCTATAGCACACAATGTCATCACCGGACATATATCAAATTACCAAAGACTTCTTTCTCTCTCTCTCTTTTTTCTTTCTAAGGCTTATGTAGGGTTTATTGATGCGTGATGAAGCAGTTCGTGGGGGGCTTATTTACGTGAAGTGGCTGGATGTTTGTGGAGGGTTTTGTGGTGCGGCAATATGGAAAGGGTTTAGGAGAGTTGTTGGACGGCAATGGGCGTGAATCCTTGGATTATTTTCTTTGTTTTTTTTGTGAGATTGTGCCAGAGGTTTTAAGGTTGGTTTAGGCTTATTTTTATAGGCAAAAGTTGGGGTTTACCTTGTGCGAATAGGGAAAAGATTTGTGTAATTATGGGATATCTTTTAATTAGTGTGTGATAAGGAAAATATCTCTTTAATTAGGGGTGTGATTTGATTTGATTTGATTTCTTCTCTTTTGATTAAGGGTACTATTTGATTTTATTTGATTTCTTCTCTTTTAATTAGGGATATGATTTACATGGATTAGGAAAGTGTTTGATGGGATTTGATTTGAATCTTTTAATTTGGGAAGGTGATTTATCTTTATTTTAGCATGTGTTTAATGTGTGATTTGATTATTTGGGAAGGTGATGCGCGTGACTTTGGTCTCTTGGCATGGGCTTGGCTTATTTTGGTGGGCTTGGTGTGTGGTTTGGTGATGTGTGGGCTTGGTGTGTGACTTGTGGGGGTTTGGGCTAAGGATGTGTTTTAAAACAGAGGTCCAACAAGCGAACCCGAAGCTAAACAAGTGAATTTTAAATCCAACAAAATGTCAATTTCTGACTCTTCCCTTCCGACGTCCGTTTCTCACGACTTCCATAATTTAAAGAGGTAGTGCCTCCATATGAGACTCATCATTGGGACTTATATGCAAAAATGCAGTGCCTACAGTATGTTACGTCATTACCATATAAAAGAGGGTGTTATATAAAAGAAACTGTTTATTTTATTCATAATAAACTAATACATTATTATTTACAAGGAAATACATATTGAAATTGGCGCTCAGAGCACCAACCATAACAAAATCTCCAACTTGCTCTAGTGCAAATATCGATTGTATCTAATACCTATCGACTCCATATGTTTATCAAATAACTTATGAGGTATGGCTTTGCTAAGTGGGTCTGCTACATTATATTCACTCGGTACCTTACACATAAAAATGTACACTCGCGACACAAGCTCTCGAATGATGTCGTACTTTCATTCCATATGCTTCGACTTTTGATGCGCCCTTGGTTCTTTTGCTTGCGCAATGTCTCCAGTATTATCACAATATAACGGAATCGGATTCTCGATACTTGGGACTACTCTCAATTTTGTGATAAATTTCCTAACCTAAACAACTTCCTTTGCAGCTTCAGAAGCTACAATATATTCCGCCTATGTGGTGGAATCAATTATCGACCCCTATTTGGAAATCTTCCAGCAAACTGCACTTCCATTAACGGTAAACATAAATCCTGATGTAGATTTTCTTTCATCAGGATCCGATTGGAAATCAAAATCTGTATACCGATTAACTTGCAGTTCATTTCCTTCATAAATTATAAACTTATCCTTAGTACCTTTAAGATACTTGAGGATATATTTAATGGCTATCCCATGGTCATTTCTTGGATTGGACTGATACCTGTTGGTCACACTGACTGCGAAGCTGATATCAGGCCTAGTATATAACATGGCATACAAGATGCTGCCCAAACACGAAGCATAAGGTTGATTAGACATTCTAATCTTCTAATCTTCTGTTTGTAGACAAATCTTCTTCGAAAGATGTAAGCCATGTCTGAACGGTATGTTTATTGTCTTACAGTTACCAAAATTATACCGTTCTAAGATCTTATCTATATATGTTAACTGGGATAACCCAATAAGCTTCCTTTCTCTATCTCTATAGATTTTTATGCCTAAGACAAAAGAAGCTTCACCCAGGTCTTTCATGGAGAAATTCTTACAAAGGTAAGCTTTGACGCCTTGCATATATTGGGAAGCGGCTGCGAGTGCGCAGCGGAAAATTAAAAATTATGATGCCACTATCCTTTTGCCCAAGACCCATTTGTTTCTATTATTCTACAAGCCTAGGCATGTTACTATATATTCTAAGCATAAGAACTCATAAAACATGCAAAGAACATAAACCTAAACATGCTAACTATCATAATAACTCTAATTAAAATAAAGAAAGAAAAAGACTTACTTGAACCGAAGACTCCTCCAGTCATCCCTCCAATCTACAAGCTTTTCTCGAACTCAGCAAGCTCTTCAATGTTCCTAAGAGCCACCCAAGTGTACGGCCTCCAAGGTGCACACACCAAAGCCAAAACTCAATGGCAAAACTACGTCTTGAGTGCACGGGTATTTTTCCCTTGGTGTTAGCCTAGGCAAATACCTTAAAACTTTTAACTTGAGATTTCTCTAGTCAATTAGACTTAAGGATCGTCAAAATCAGTGGCTTACTCTTAAACTTCAGAGTTGCTCACATATATAAACACAAGATTTGAAAGGTTTGGTGCAAAAATTTTTAAAGAATTATTTAGGTTTATATTGGTGCTCCAAAGACAACAAAATTAATTAAGAATCTGATGTGGGCTAAATGCTAATTTAATCTTAGCCATTGGATCTTAATTTAGTGGTTTAATGAGATTATAAAACCCTAATAAGAGTTTGGGCCGAATTGGAATTCAAAACAAATAACCAATAAAAAAATGAAGCGCCATCTGCGTCCATTTATTTATTTATTTATTCCAATTCCCAAAGTACCCTTATCGTCATTCACCAACCCCTAAGCCACTATGGAACCTCATAAATGATATGTTCAATAATTAAACACATTGAACCATTTATGAACAATTCTTACAACAATCATATATGCTGTTAAATTTGGAATGTGCACTGTTAACCATTGATTTCGACTTTGTTGTGTGTGACCTTTTGGGTTCCCCTCAAGTTGGACACGAAATGAATCGTGATAATTTAATCGAACTTAAATTTTCCTCCGATCAGATGGTTGTTCGATTTCAATGACCAAGGTTGACATCTAGCAACATGCCAATACCCCCAAATAAGAAAGAAAGATATATACCCATTATGTATGTGATTTACATATGATACGGTCCCTCGCCTCACTGTATCCCCACCGCTTGACCTAGGGTATTGAAAATTTCTACCCATATAGTAAAAAATAAGATGTTGATAGTGTCATGAATCGTACTAAACCAAGAATCTCATATGATTCGTCCACTGCGGCCACAGTCTCCAGCACTGATCACACATATCCCCCCGCGAACTGGAATACTACTATTATAAGAAAATATTATCCGAGAGAGTGGCGATTCTCTGTTATATCTTTACAAACTTCATGTGTTTCAGCAAATGACCCAATCATACCCTTATGACCGGATCTTTTGAACTGGGGAAGGAGAATGTCAAAGTCATTTGATCCACACATAAGATTGTAAAGACCTCAAGTCTAAGGACTTGTCATACAATCGATACATGAAAGTTCTCACAGACACATGGGATAAACACTCCATGTTAAAACTTTCGGCGGTCTGTTCGATGGACACGAGCAACTCATGCATCAATATGATAAACCAAGCGGACAGATCTCCGCTAGTAGCCTATGAGATTGGCTACCCCACTTAAGGGCGGATCATATCATCATGGTAGTCTCTCCGCTTTGTGAACGCCCAGATTATTCACAAAACCATGACTATGAACGTTTGAGAGTAATAATTCTCATAAGGCATGTAAGCCATCGTCTTATTACTCCAAGGGCTTTATTACCGTGTTTGATGATTCATATAATTTATGTATGACATGTATAATAAAGAATTCCATTTTATTAATTAATGAAAATATTACAAGTACATGTACATATAGCCCATCCACAAGTTAGGTATAGGGCATATCCCTAACAATCTCACACTTGCACTATAACCAACTAGTAAGAATCTGGACACCATACTCTTGGTTGTGCCTATCATGCTTTTGTTGAGTCGGTCATTTAGTCAGAGAATCTGCAATATTTTCTTCTGTGGGTATTTTCTCTATAATAACTATTTTTCTCTCAATAATCTCACTAATGAGATGAAATCGCCTGAGTACATGCTTGGATTTCTGGTGGGACCTTGGTTCCTTTGATTAAGCAATGGCGCCCGTGTTGTCACAGTACATCGTGACACCATTCTTTATCGCGGCAAGCACTTCCAGCTCTATGATGAACTTCTTTATCCAGACTGCTTCTTTAGCTGCCTCAGATGCTGCATTATACTCGGCTTCTGTGGTGGGGTCCGATGTAGTTGACTGTTTTGAGCTTTTCCAACTTACAGCTCCGCCATTCATTGTAAACAATATCCTGTTTGTGATCTGTGATGAGTGGTATTTCTATCACTATTTCCCACTCATTTAACTTAATATTTTGTATAGTTTCTTGAGTTTTATGAACGTTTTGATATATTTTGTGTTATTTTGCAGATAAATAAAGTTTCAGGACATTCTGGAAGTAATTTGGGGCAAAATGGACAAAACTGGACAAAAAGGGCAAAATCGTCATTTCAGCGTCGCGACTCTGAAGCCTTGCGCGTCGCGACGCCCAGTATGCGCCGAATCTGCTAACATGCGCCGGGTCCACAAAATCAGAATCTGAGAAAAGTTGACTTTGCTAACGTGCGCCGTGCCACGTGTCACCATCACAACGGAGATGCTAAAATGCGCCGTGCCACGTGTCGAAATCTTATTGCTTGGACGGCCACCGCCCCACGTGTCATCCTACGTGTCGCCACATCATCGTCCACATCAGCAGCCACGTCAGCAAGTCAACCGAGTCAACATGCCATGTCAGCATCAGCCAATCACAACGCGACATGTGTCAACCTCTCATTCGTCTGACGGCCGCCGCCCCATGTGTCGCCACGTCGCCTTCCACATCATCAGAGTGACGCAAGCAATGATGTCATGAACAGTTGACACGTCATCGTGACGCAAGCAATGACGTCATGAACAGTGCCACGTCATCGGATAAGATTCTGAGCCGACCAACCAGCGCGTGACACGTGTCTTACTGTAGCCAGCGTCGCGACGCTAGTGCAATTCGGGCGTCGCGACGCCCGAGCCTTATCCGAGCCTATAAATAGAACTCGAAATTTCATATTTCAGCACACCTTTCTCTCTTTTTTTTTAGTTCTAAATTGAGAGCTTCTCTCTCTAGAATATTTTAGTTTAAGTTTTGTAAATATTTTTAATTACTTTTTAATAGTAATAGTAATTTTACTTTCTTACTTTTTACAGTTTTTACTATTTACAGTTTTTACTTTTTACTTTTTTACTATGTGTAGGTAACTTTTCACCGCTAAGGTAAAAAGGTAATTCTTTTACTATTGCTATTTAGATTAATCTCCCTAAAAATAATATATTTACTATTTAAACCTGACTTAAAAAGGATACCGCCAGATTGGTCGGTTGGTAATAAAATTCTTATTCCGCCTTTATGGCTGGTTATTTTGGTTCCGCCTTTATGGCTGGTTATTTTGGTTCCGCCTTTATGGCTGGTTAATTATAATATCAAGTTTATATATTATTTTAATGGGAGATATCTAAATAGTAAATAGTAAAAGTAATTCCTTTTTCCTTAGCATTTTATTTTATTTTATTTTATTTTATTTTTCAACTTTTATTTTATGTCTTTTTATTTTATGTCTTTTAATTTTATGTCTTTACTAGTCCTAATTATGTGTTAGTTATCTAGGGATTGTGATGATTTCTAATATCACCGTATTAAAAAAGGGTTAGATTATAGTTGGGGTAATTAAAAGAGTTATTTGTTGAGTCATAATCTTAATGCTTTTTATTAACCGATCACTAATAAAATTGATTAGGTAAACTTAAAATGAACTAGACATAGAGATTTTAAGTTTAAGACCTTAGTCTCAACAACCCACGATCTTCCTTAAGGATAGATAACCCTTTAATAGATTTCCTTACAGGATAGGAATATACCTGTCGGGCGGGGGTAGTCATAATTGGAACTCAATCTTAATGAATCTAGGTAATTTAATTGACATAGACATATGGTTCAATTTGATTATACTAGGTATTTGTAAATGATCATTCGGAAGAGGCTTTTACATAATTTAGTGTTCCAGATTAATAATTCAATAATTTACCCAACCATGGTTTAACTACTTCATCTTTTAAATGATATTAGAATGATTCACAACCCTAGATTTTTGTGTCTTTTGTATTTTCCTTAGTATTTTCTTTTATCTTTTTATTTTATTTTATTTAGCAACGCCACAATCAACCAATCAATCAAACAATCTCTCTCATCCTCATTTAATTAGATATTTGTAATTAAATAGATTCAACAATTAATAACAACAGTAGGAATTAAGTCCTCGTGGGATCGATATTTTTATACTACTTGAACGATACGTGCGCTTGCGTTATACGTGTGTGTTTACGCCGGTCAATCTGATGTCATCCCTATTGGTCTGAAAGCTCGCATCACAGTAACCAATGAATTTCATCTCAGAAAAATCTCTGTATGTCAAGAACACATCCTTAGTTCTTCTCAGATACTTGAGGATTGTTTTGACAGCTGCCTAGTGTTGCTCACCAGGATTTGCCTGATACCTGCTCGTTATGCTAAGAGCATAAGAGACATCAGGTCTTGTACATAGCATGGCGTACATGATCGATCCTATTGCTAAAGCATAATGGATCCTACTCATGCGCTCTCTATCTGAAGGAATATGTGCACATTACACCTTAGATAATTTGATTCCATGTCAAGTATGTAAATGACCTCTTTTGGAATCTTCCATTTTGAATCTTTTCAAAATATTTATATATGTACGTAGATTGAGAAAGTCCTAACTAACCTTTTAGATCTATTTGTTGGACAAAATGACCCATAGCGTCACTATTTGTACAGATCACGGTGTTGTTGTACAAATTAACTATGTGACAAGGAAATTGCACTCTCATCATTTGTGATTAGATCACCATAATGTATAAATGAAGAGAGGTCCATATGATTAGTTCCTGGATTGAGAATGATATGAGACAGTATCAATCTCCGAAGGATTAATCATTAAATATCCCTAGCCGGAGTATTATCGAGACAGGACATCGATAATGCGGAATAGGCTAGTATTGCACTTGTGCGCGTTGTGAGGGCACAACGGCATAGTTCTCTATATATATAAGTATTGGATACTTATACAAGTGGGATTGGAGGTCGTGTTTCACTGATGGTACGGGAAACAGCTTCGCTCTGGATAGACCCCTCGGAATCCCATTGGTATTATGACTATGTGTCTATGGGAGGCCGAAATCAGGGTAGGTGTGTATGGTCTTAACCTGAGACTTACATCGCTAATACTTACAATAATCGATAGACTTTCATCTTGGTGGTACAGGGCTTTAACTGGTTCTGCGTACACCACTTCTGGGTTTATCAGAGAGTCGTAGTGTATTGGGTGTGATGTCAAGAATGAAGTATCACTCCAGTCATAGTGGAGATGATGTCACGCAGGATACGGTATTAGTGCTCTTAAGTGTTGCGCAACCATCGGGATATTATGACTAGGTCATACATATCCGATTATAGAGACTAGTTACCAGACATCCGACATGTGCTTCGGACGGGGCAGACATTTATCCAGCCCCAGCCCTAGCACGTGACTATCCGATACTGGGCCGATATACACAATACTACAGTATACTACGCTTGATACAGATCTATATATTCCTGTAAGAATATTTCTGGAGAATTGGGTAGGCATGGCGCTTTGCTAGAAGCCAACCTTGTCTTGTAAATCGGTATAAACGTAGTACGAGGTACTTACGTGTTCGGATAATCCGACGACCGTATTTACTGCCAACATATCCGGAGATCTCATGGGTCGCTTCCTGAAGATTCACCGATGATGTATAACTCGCACTTAATTAATCTAGGATTAATTAGAAGAGAGAAAATTAATCTGGGATTAATCACGGAGATATTTTATCTGGGATAAAATAAATTAAAGAGAGAGAACGATTAATTTGGAATTAATCGATAAAATAATATAGTTGATATATTATTAGAAATTGGATTTCGACGCGGAATTAAAATTAGATTTTAATTCGGGCGAACGAATTAATTTAGATTAATTCGTTAGCGACGTAAATAGTGATATCGCTAGGCGTAATCATTTAATTACGACGCGACGGAAAATTCGTTAATTTGGAATTAGCAAACCCGAGCCCGGGATTATTTGCGAGCGCATTCGCATTTCGAATTCGAGTGCAGCACGCAAGTCAAATCGTGCGTCAAATCGCTAGTCACATCAAGCGTCGAATCAAATGTCACTTTGAGTGATATGACATGTTGTCACTTGATTTGAGTGATTGATGTAGAAGTTGAAAAAGCAACTTTTGCTTTTTACTTTTGACTTTAGCATTTATGTAAATTAAAAGAATTGGTAATTGGATTTTTTATTAATTTTAGAAATTATAAAAACTATACATTTCTTTTTCTTTACTCTCTCTTTCCACCTTTACGTATTCTCTCTTTTCCCTCTCCTTTTCTTCTTCTTCTTCTCCCACGTTTTGGAAACCGATTCTTGTTCTTAAAAAATCTGGTTTGACCGAATGAAGAAGTGAATCAAGGAAGAAGATGTGGTGCTAGCCACACCTTGGGTTATATTATGGTGATAGGGAAACGAATTTATGAGCTTGGAATCCATTTTTGGAGCTTGAAGCTTGGAGCTTCATGGAGTCTCACATGGCCGATTCTTGGAGGGACTTTGGAGGCCAAACCGAGCAGCAGCCCCACTGCTTGAAGAAGCCACTGCCGATCATGGAGAGAGGCAAAAACGCATCTTGTTATCTTCGCAACAAAACCGTTCAATGTGAGTATGTATTCCGCCTTACTCCTTGGTTGTATTCAACTCATTTTTATGCATAATTGATGATTCTTGGGACTTGATTGAAACTCAACAATGGTATCAGAGCTATTGGTTGCATAAAACGAATTAGGGTTCTTGAGCAAAATTTGGGGCTTTTTGATTTAAGCATGATTTTAACAAATTGTTTGTTTAAGAATGCTTGTATATGATAAATTAGAGTTATATGTAATCAATTTGATGAAAAATTAATTGGATTAATTTTCCCCAATTTGCTTAATGTTGGCCAAAACTTTAATTTGGGTAAACTTAATTTGATCATCATATGATTAAATTGTTTAGTATAGTATGCTTGAATGAGGTTGAATTGATGTTGTGCATAATCAATTTCATGAAATTTGGTTGGATCCATTTTTCCCTAAATTTTGGGCATGACAATTTGGGTAAACTTGATTTTGAGCATGTTTAATGAAATTGGATGATTTAGAATGCTTGAATGTTGTTTAATTGATGATTGATTAGATCAATTTGATGAAAAGTGTTTGGAACAATTTTTCCCCCATTTGCTTGTGATGGCCGAATTTGATTGCTCCCTAATGTCTTGGATTTTGGATTTTTGTTCATTGGATGACTTGGAAATCATTTGGGGATGTTGAATTTATGTTTGATTGGGTTCAATTGGATTGAATATGATTTGGACATAATTTTCCCCTTATGGCCGAGACACTTGAAGCATGAAATTGGGTTTGATTTTGATTTAATTATGTTGGACATGATTAATTGATGTTAAGCATGATTAATTGGACAAATTTGATGTTTTGGAAACTTTGATTTGGGCAATTAATAATGCTATAAACCTTTAGGTATTTAATTGGAAAATTTGGAATTTTTGAAATTAAATTATTGGGCTTAAAATTGGATTTGGGCTTTCAAAGTTGTTATTGGGTTTATTGGACTTTGTTGTACAAAGTTGGTTTAGGCCAAAATTGGTTGGATCCAATTAAGCCCAAACCCGCTTCCAAAAGGCCCAAATGCGACTAATGAACCTTTAACGTTTAATTGGGCCTAAATTAATTTATGGGCTTATGGGGTAACTCCCGGATTGGACTTTGGTTGCGGGTTTGACCCGAGTTGACCAAAAGTCCACGCCTCAAGAAATTAATTAAAATCCCATTGGACTTTAATTAAATTAATATTGGATATTAATCGGGCTTTGAGACCCGTAATGATTAAATTTGGAATTTAAGTCGTAAAGGTTTATTTTATAAAGTGTAATTTTAATTTGCAATTAAATAATGATTAGAATTAAATACGTATTAAAATTGGATTAATCATGTAATTTAATTTTATTTGAGAAATCGTACTTTGAGTACGTGTTTGCAATACGAGTTTGACTCGAACAAAATCAAATCTTTGTTTGAACATTGGATGATCACTAATTATCAAGATTAATTAATTGGATTTGATTGATTGAACATGCTTGTGAAATACATGGTTGTGATGTTTGAATAATGTATATCGGATGGATATTAACCGGGTGGGGCGATTTTTAGAAATTGTTGTAATAAATTTGATTTATTAAATTGGACCTGCGTGTCCAGCCTATCTCTTATTTCTTTGTATTCTCTTCTCACCTATTCCCCTCCATGTAATGAGGTTTCTGTTGGACAAAATGACCCATAGCATCACTATTTGTACAGATCACGGTATTGTTGTACAAATTAACTATGTGACAAGGAAATTGCACTCTCATCATTTGTGATTAGATCACCATAAGTGTATAAATGAAGAGAGGTCCATATGATTAGTTCCTGGATTGAGATGATATGAGACAGTATCAGCCCACGAAGGATTAATCATTAAATATCCCTAGCCGGAGTATTATCGAGACAGGACATCGATAATGCGGAATAGGCTATTTGCACTTGTGCGCGTTGTGAGGGCACGACGGCATAGTTCTCATATATTTAAGTATTGGATACTTATGCAAGTGCGATAGGAGGTTGTGTTTCACCGATGGTACGGGAAACAGCTTCGCTCTGGATAGACCCCTCGGAATCCCATTGGTATTATGACTATGTGTCTATGGGAGGCCGAAATCAGGGTAGGTGTGTATGGTCTTAACCTGAGACTTACATCGCTAATACTTACGATAATCGATAGACTTTGGTCTTGGTGGTACAGGGCTTTAACCGGTTCTACGTACACCACTTCTGGGTTTATCAGAGAGTCGTAATGTATTGGGTGTGATGTCAAGACGGAAATATCACTTCAGTCATATTGAAGATGATGTCACGCAGGATATGGTATTAGTGCTCTTAAGTGTTGCGCAACCATCGGGATATTATGACTAGGTCATACATATCCGATTATAGAGACTAGTTACCAGACATCCGACATGTGCTTCGGACGGGGCAGACACTTATCTCCAGCCCCAGCCCTAGCACGTGACTATCTGATATACACAATACTACGGTATACTATGCTTGATACAGATCTATATTCCTTTCCTGTAAGATATTTCTGGAGAATTGGGTAGGCATGGCGCTTTGCTAGAAGCCAACCTTGTCTTGTAAATCGGTATAAACGTAGTGCGAGGTACTTACGTGTTCAGATAATCCGACAACCGTATTTACTGCCAACATATCCGGAGATCTCATGGGTCGCTTCCTGAAGATTCACCGATGATGTATAACTCGCACTTAATTATCTAGGATTAATTAGAAGGGAGAGAAAATTAATCTGGGATTAATTGCGGAGATATTTTATCTGGGATAAAAATTAATTAAAGAGAGAGAACGATTAATTTGGAATTAATCGATAAAATAATATATTTGATATATTATTAGAAATTGGATTTTGACGCGGAATTAAAATTAGATTTTAATTCGGGCGAACGAATTAATTTAGAATTAATTCGTTAGCGATGTGAATAGTGAATTCGCTAGGCGTAATCATTTATTACGACGCGATGGAAAATTCGTTAATTTAGAATTCGCGAACCCGAACCCGAGAGTGATTGCGAGCGCATTCGCATTTCGAATTCGAGCGCGGCACGCAAGTCACATCAAGCGTCAAATCGCTAGTCGCATCAATTGTCAAATCACTTGTCACTTTGAGTGATGTGATGTGACATGACATGTTGTCACTTTATTAAAGTGACTTGATGTGAAAAAGTGATAGATGATGGAAAAGCATTTTTGCTTTTTGCTTTTGACCTTTTGACTTTGCTTTTTTGAAAAGTAAAATGAATTGTTTAATAGAAATAAAAAGTGGTAAATGGCTTTAATTAATTTTTGGAAAATATAAAAGCTTTTACACTTTCTCTCTCTCATTTGGTGATTCACGGTTTTAGGCTTTTGGAGCCAAAAAAACCCTTCATCTTTCTCTCTTCTCCCTCTCATGGCTTCAAGCCGATTTCTTCTCTATTTTTTTGGTTAGACCGAATTTGTGAAAAGCAAATTAAGAAGAGTAGTGCTAGCACACACATGGATTATATTAAGGTGATAGGGAAACGAATTTGTGAGCTTGGAAAGCTTGAAGCTTTGAGCTTCCATGGAGGTCTTCAATGGCCGAATCTTCAAGGAACAAGATGGACCAAAACCGAGCAGTCCCCTGTCAAATATAGCTACTGCCGAGCTTCATGGAGAAGCCAAACATTTTTGTTCTTCTTTGCATCAAAACCGAATTCAATGTGAGTATATTCCGCACCTCCTATGTTGTGTATTCATGCGTTTGCTTGCTTGATTTGTTGATCTTGGGACCTATATTAGAACTCTACAATGGTATCTTGAGCTATTATCAAGCATGAAAAAAGTTAGGGTTTATTTTGG
>SKCR01027848.1:0-33676 GCA_019454045.1 Zanthoxylum bungeanum | reverse complement strand
TGTTGGCCGTAAATTGGTCGTCGGACTATCTGAACACGTACGTACCTCGTACTATGTTTTTACCGATTTACGAGACATGGTTGGCTTCTAGAAAGCACCGTGCCTACCCAATTCTCCAGAAATATTCTTAATGGAATATATAATCTATATCAGGAGTAGTATACGTATTATTACGTATTGTGATCCGTATCGGATGTCACATGCAAGGCCTGGGGCTGGAATAGTGTCTGCCCCGTACGAAGCATATATCAGACTACAAGCAACTAGTCTCTTTAATCGGATAATCATGACCTTGTCATATTATCCCGATGGTTGCAACCATTTAGAGTACCAGTTCTGTATCCCTGCATGATCATCATCTCCATATGACTGAAGTGATACTTTATCCCTCTTGACATCACACCCAATACACTACGATTCTCAAAAAACCCAGAAGATGCGTACACATAACCTGTTAAAGTCATGGACGACCAAAACCAAAGCGTATTGATTGTCGCAAGTACTAGCGATGTAAGTCTCAGGTTAAGACCAAATACACCTACCCTGATGCGGACTCCCATAGACACATAGTCATACTACCAATGGAATTCCACGGGGTCTATCCAGAGCGAAGCTGTTTCCATACCATCGGTAAACACAACCTCTTATCACACTTGCATAAGTATCCAATACTTAAATATATGAGAACTATGCCGCTACGCTTCCATAACACGCACAAGTGCAATACTAGTTTATTCCACATTATCAATGTCCAGTCTCGATAATACTACGACTAGGGATATTTAATGATTAAACCTTTATGGATTGATATTGTCTCATATCTTATAATCCGGAACTAATCATATGGCTTTTATCATTTATATTTAAGTAATCACATTACAAAATGATAAAATGCAATTTCCATTGCTACATAATTAATTTGTACAAAAAACCACAATGTCTTTTACAAATAGTGACGCTATGGGTCATAATTGTCTAGCATGAAAGAGAGTACTACGAAAAGTTTAGAGAGTAAGACTGTTAAGGTGCAATAACGATAGCAAAAGGTATTTATTAAGTAATAGGTAACGGTAAGTAATAGCAAGGAAAATTTTTGGATTGAGTGATCATATAAGGTACCCAGCCCTAGCATAAGATGACCAAACCACTACGGGTTTGGGATGGTTTAGCCGCGGGTATGGGTGGTTTGGTAGGTTCGCATCATAGTACGGAAACAAATCGCATCATAGTACGGAAACAAATGAATATGTTAGTGTGAAGCTGTTATTGTCATATAGATAAATTCTCGAACTACGAAATAATGACAAGAATGTGAGTAATGATTTTGTAAGCAATTATGAAAGGATATAAGCTTTAACCAGGATCAAACCGAGGTGTACCACTAAGAAGTTGTCCAGGAGTAACACTTTAAATACAAGTGGTGTTAATAAATAATATTAGTAAGTTAGAAAAAACCCAAGTCCCTTAGGGAAGCAGAAATTTTGGAACTTAGAGAGAGAGACTTATAACTATTGAAGGTCACAAGTGGAGTATAGAAAGTTGATAGCTTAGTAATGAGAAAGAATTTTAAGATCAAGTTGGCATAAGTTAAGATTTAAAAGAAATAGATTTTAGGAATATGATACATTGAGTACAACTAAAAGTTCAGAAAAGAAATAGTCGAGAATACTCAGTAGAAGACTTACGAAACGAGAACTTAGAAAAGAAGAAAGAGAGAAAAATCAAGTAACTAGTAAAGGTTGGAGACAAGGATATATGTATAGCAGAATTTCTAGATATTCGCAAAACTACAAAAACCACGAGTAGACATCAGAAATGATTCGAGGACGAATCCTATTTAAATGGGGGAGAATTTGTAACGACCAGCAGTTTAGTTAATATTACGTTGTAGCGTTATGGTATTGTTGGATGAAGATAACATAAAACAAATTATGTTGAGACTCAAATATGCTCATGAAATGATTTTGGGGAAGAGAAAAGAAGAAAAGAGGAGTGAGCAAAAAGGGTTTACCCATCATTGGGAGCTTGAAAAGTGAAGGACACCAAGAAGAAGAAATGTAAGAAATTCATGAACCATTTTTAAAATTGGTGAGTTTGATGATTTGATACTTGAATGGTGTTGTTTGTATGAATATAATGAAGCGTGAGTGAATCTTTTTGCCTTGAATCAATGGAAAAGTTGATAAATTTCATTTGTTTAAAGAATTGGGTGTAAGTTGGTAAAGTGGATTAAATGAATTAAAGGTTAAATGTTGATAAATTGATGGATTGTGCATGTAAAATTGAGTGTAAAATTATGTATTGTATGTTGGTTTGGTTTGGAAGTGTGTATATAGAATGGATTTGGATGATTTAAATTTTGGATGAAACTTGAAGAAGGAATCAGAAACCTGGAAACGCAGTTCGCGTCGCGACCCAATGAGGTTTTCGCGTCGCGAAGCAAGAAGGTAAAGATGACTGAATTCTTGATCCTGTGTGTCGCGACACGCAGTCCTTCCTGCGTCGCGACGACTGCGTGTCGCGACGCGAGACACATAACCTCCCCAATATTAGTTTTTAACCCCCAATTCCACTCTAACGCGTTAGAGACCACCTTTAGGGTCTCGTATCAGTCTAAACACATATCATGTACAAATTTTAACCGTCATAAGCCTTATGTATATAATATGGATGAATCTTTAAGTACCAAAAGTATCGAGATTATTTTACTACGATTGATTCTAATTGAGTTCCGATCATAGGTTATCCACAGGAACTACATTCTCCTTTGATCAAGGATCTAGTGAGTGGACACCTCTTTCTTTAAGTTGATTTTCTTTATTGATTTATTTGTTCTTTATGAATTTAGACTTACTTTTTTCAGCACTTAAGGCGTTAGCCTTTATTTATTTACAGTTACTTTTCAGATGATAGAGATTTAGAAAAGAGATGTTTTTCAAAACTGAGTTTTTATGTTTTCGGGGCAAGAGGGAAAAACTCACCCCATTATGTAACTTGAAACAGTTGGAATTGACGAATAGAGATCGTGTGCACACGTAGAGCTGGGCTAAGGGGAACGGTGATACGTAACGCCCCTAGACCCTAGTTTCAGAGCTTGGGTGGTAGTATATATCCGCACCCCCAGTTCTAGTTTGTGGCTTGGGGGACGGCGATACGTAACGCCCCAATGTCATGGATTTGCATATCTGGCTCTAGGGCGTTGATAAGTGCATGAAAATATACTTTGAAACATCACTTATTCGGGTTTATTGTTAACTATTTAGTAATACATATTATATTTTATTATATAATTTTTATTTTTATATTAAGTTAGAAAGTATTTATTATTTAAGTTAATTTAGTAATTTCTCTATATATTATTGTAGGAATTAAAAAGTGAAGTCCATGGATAGCAAAGAAGAAAGAATTGGAGAAATATAGAGACTTTGAATTCTTAAAGGACATTCATGTGGGCCCAGTTGACCGTGCTTTCACACGAGTATAACGCAAGCGCACGTATCGTTCAAGTAGTATAAAAAGTATCGATCCCACGAGGACTTAATACCTAATCTTATTAATTTTATGAGGTCAAATGATTACTACTATCTAACAGGTTGATTGATTGATTGATTTGAAATGGTGATGATTCTAAATTTAAACACAAGTAAATAAAATTGCACGAAAGTAGGTTTAAGAAAATTTAATATTAAGAAACAATCTAGGGTTGTGAATCTTTCCAATATCTTTTAAAAGATGAAGTGGTTATTTCATGTTTGTGTAATATATCGGTTACTAACCTGGAACACGAAATTATGCAAAAGCCTATGTCGATGGTCAGATGCAAATACCCAGTATAACCTAATTGAACCATATGTCTATGTCAACCAAATTATCTGGATTCATTAGGATTAAGTTCCAATTGTGGTTACCCCCGCCCGACAGGTATATGTCTATCATGTAAGGAAATCTATTAAAGGGTTATTTATCCACAAGGAAGATCGTAGGCTATTAAGTGTAAGGCTGAAACCTAAAATTCCTTTATCAAGTTTATTTTAGATTTACCAAATCAATCTTATTAGTGGCCAGTTAATAAGACGCATTAAGCTTGAGACTTAATAAGTAAACCTTTAAATTACCCAAACTATAAAATAACCCCTTATAAACCAGTCATATTAAAATTCATCACAACCCCAGATAACTAACTTAGTTACGACACATAATTAGGGCTAGTAAAAACTCAAAAATAAAAGACATAAAGTAAAATACTGAAAAGTAAAATGCTGGAAAGTAAATAAAGAAAATTACAATAAAAGAAAATGCTAAAGTAAAAGGATCCACTTTTATCACTACTAATTTAGATATATCCATTAATATAATGTATTAACTTGTGATGATTTTACCAACCAGCCATATAGGCGGTAACCTGATTAAGTCAAATTAAGTCCGACCAGCTATAAAGGCGGTATCAAACTTTGTCCATAAACCTGCCAAATAGGTGGTAAGAATGTTTAATTACCAACCGACCAATCTAGCGGTATCATTGCTTAGTCAGGTTTAAACCAGTTTAAAATGAATTACCAACTGACCAATATAGCGGTATCCTTATTAAGTCAAATTTTAAATAGTGAATATATTATAATTAAGGGAGATTAATCTAAATAGTAATAATAAAAGATTTACCTTTCACCCTAGCAGGGGGAAGTTACCTCCTCATGTTGAATAGTAAAAAACTGAAAAAGTAAATAAAGTAATTATTATTACAGAACGTAAATAAAAATTAATTACAAAACTAAAATTAAAAGAAGAATTGATACAAACTCCTTATTTACATCAGAGAATTCAGAGAGGAAGGTACATTTGAAATCAGAAAAATGAGCTGAATTTATAGGCCTCGGCAGGGTGTCTGCGTCGCGACGTGTGTGATTGACGGCGTGGAATTCGGAGAGCTAGTCACGTGCCATTCTGGATAAGGTGATAAGGTGACACGTGGCAAGGCGGCTGGGAGCTGAATAATTGTGCTGACGTGGCGATAATGTGGCGCTGACGTGGTGACATGTGGCGATGGTGATTGTCGGTACCGCAGGATGATGACACGTGGCAAGGCGCACGTTAGCAGATTGGCTGTGATATTGACACGTGGCACGGTGCACGTTAGCAAAGTCAAACTTCTCAGATTCTGAAATATGTCATCGGTGCATGTTAGCATTGGAGCGGCGCATGTTAGGCGTCACGACTCAGGCTGCGAGTCGCGACGCGCAAAATGACCATTTTACCCTCTTTGTCCTTTTTCACTATTTTGGCCGAAAATCACCTCCATAATGTCCTGAAACTTTATTTATCTACAAAATAACACAAAAAATCTTGAGTTTCTTCACAAAACTCAAGAAACTATACAAAATATTAGGTCAAATGAGAGGGAAATAGTGATGCATTTACCACTCATCACACCCCCAAACCTAACATTTTGCTAGTCCTCGAGCAACACAGAATAACATAAAAATAAAATTAAGCTAAGTCATTTTCGTAGGGATCACGGTTGCATTTAGTGTATGCAACAAGCCTTTAAACCCCTAGATGTCCCTAGTGGACGAGTTGTAGTCTCGTGAGGGTTTACAGCAATGATACCCACAAACATTTTACAAAAGTAAAAAGGTAGTGAAACTAATGCACACAAAAATAAAAAGAAGTTAGTGACTAATCAGGTAAAACTTCTACTCCAAGTTACTAGTTGTTTTGTTTCTTTCTAAATTACTGAATAAGTAAATTCTCCGATTATATTTACCATTCTCCATATACACAGCCAACAAAATATTAAACAACTCATTTTTTCCCACAACAGTCACAAGTGCAGTTGACAAGAGAGTAATATTTTTGTCCTAAAGTTTTATCAGAATTCACACTTTTTTACAGCAATGGAATAATTTTTCTGATTTTTCTGATTTTATTTCTTTGATTTTTTATTTTATTTTTTTATTTATATACAATACCTTTCTTCTATGTAGCGAGCTTTGGGTCGGTGGCTCCCGAACCAGTTGGCTTTAGGGCACCAAGTGTTACGACACCCCTGCAGACTTAATTACTCAGACTTCAGATATATATATTTTTGCAACATCCTTGATCCATGTAGCGAGCTTTGGGCCAGTGACTCCCAAACCAGTTGGCTTTAGGGCACTAGGTGTTAAAACACCCTTACAGACTTAATAACTCGGATCTCATATTTTTTTTTACTCCATCAATTTTTGAGATCCTTCCTCTAATTAAACTATAGCACTGAATATTACAAACTTTTCAATTTTAGCTCATGTCCGTATGTTACCATGCATGTTGATAATATCTGCCAACTGAGCATATGAAGATCCATTTTAGTCAGTTTTCTGGAGAATTTACAAATTAAATAATTTAAAATGAAATAAACAAATATTAACTTATTTCGAAAATGGGTTGAAATACGTATCAGGAGTGGAAACTCCTTACACAGCTATCTCTTACCAATTTCACCCGATTAATCAAATTAAAAACACAAAATATTTGTAATTTTTGAAAAATTTTCAAATTTTTTGTATTTTTCAAAAAAATTTAGGATTAAAAATAAAAAACAACACACAAACTAAAAGCAAGATATTGATCAACTAATTCCCTCCCCCAAACCTAAATGAGACATTGTCCCCAATGTCCTAAACATTAGAAGAAGAGTTTAGAAGATAATACCTCGTTAGCTGAAATTCTACAGGAAATTAAAGGTTAAGATCCAGATTAATCCGACACCTCTTACCATGATCATTCTCGAACCAATTTATCTTTAAAATGATAGGGTCAATTTGTGGTTCATAGGCTAAGATTTGGTCAATTAGATCCGGAGCAGTTCTGGCAGTAAAGATGAGTTCTTTCATAGGTTTTGTCACGAACCCATTTCTTCAGGCATCATCAAGAAATACACAAAGAAAATCATAATATCCTTCAACGTTGTACAGTCAAAGCGGTGTTTTGTCACGAACCCATTTCTTCGGGCATCACCAAGATAACACTGTAAAAATTTCCTCCATTGTGCCCAAGCCACCTGGCAAAGCTATAAAAGCATCAGCATGGTTAATCATTTCTACCAGTTGTTCAGACATACCTGGCACAATTAGTTCTTCTCCGTTTGATGGTCCAATAAGATTCGCCTCTGCCAAAGGGTTTTGGGATGATTCCCAAGACTTGACTGCCTTCTTCTTGTACAGCCTTTGAAACGATCCCCATAAGTCCAAGATTGCCATCGCCATATACTAAGTGCATATTCCTTGCAGCTAAAACTCGACCCAATTCTTGTGTTGCTGTTACGTATTGTGGTTTAACACCAACACTAGTACCGCAAAACACACAGATGTTTTCAACTCGTCTTCTTGAAGTGGCTTCCATGTTTTACTCTGGATGTCTTCAAAAGTGCAATGATGAATTGAATTTATAACACCTGAAAAGGGTGAATAAAATAATAGCACTAGTACCTGCCAAATGAAAATTATTAGTTAAATAGTAAAATAAATCATGATAGTCAAAAAGGTCTGGATCCTGTCGGAGAAAATAAAAGAAAACAACAAAATAAATCACAATTATTAGGAAAAGACAAAGAGATATAATATGTACAAGAAACTCAGCGGCTTGATCGATGTCTATGCGTCAGGGATAAGCTTCCCATCCAATTTTCTTATAAATTGGCAAACAGGGTCTTTTTGAGTCAGATTCCCAAGACTTAACTGTTGTCTTTCTCTTAGAATTGTGTATATAACACACGAATTTCGTGATACACATATCCAATGAGATGCGTCTCAAGAGTTTTAGATATGTCATCCAAAGACTCCTTACTCAAGCCATCTCTAATGAAATTAATCTTATCTTCACGGTTATCAGACTCTATTCCTAATGAACGACAACGAGTATCACAAAACATACGAGCATATTTATAACAAACACACATTCTTTTAGCTCTTCTATTTTTAGCATATGTGCTTCTTCCTAAACCAGACAGATGTGAGGTAAAAGAATCAGAAAATTCACCTGCCAATCGGACCCGTGCTTCAATAATCCAACAAATGTCATTAGGAATACCTTTGATCATCAGTAGTCTTATCCGTTCCAAGCGAGCTTTGTAAACTTTCATCAGAGATCTTTGACGGAGAGAATGAAATTACTTGTGAAGATTTGTGATAACTTCTTCCATCCTGAAATGTCTTAACCTACAAAAACTAAACACACAAAATGAAATCACACCAAATCACAATATATACAAAAATTGCATGGGTTGCCTCCCAGCTAGCACTAAGTTTAAAGTCGTCAGCTAGACGTGACTTCTCGAACGTTAGGCTGGATTTGAAAGTGTGACACTTTCTTTTTGTCGCTCAAATGATTCTCCGTAGTAGTGTTTGACACGCTGACTGTTAACCTTGAATGTGTCGTTGGTGTTGGGATCCAGTAACTCAACAGCTCTATATGGTAAAACCTGAGTGATCACAAATGGACCTGACCACCTTGATTTCACCTTTCCAGTGAAAATTTTCAACCTCGAGTTGTACAACAACACATGCTGCCTTGGTTCCAACTGTATGTGCATTATTTTTCGGTCATGCCATTTCTTGGTCTTTTCCTTGTACAATCTAGCATTCTCATAAGCCTGTAAGCGAAATTCCTCCAATTCATTGAGTTGGTGAAGTCTTTTCTCTCCTGCAGCTTGTAGATCAAAATTCAACTTCTTCAGTGCCCAGTACGCCTTGTGTTCAAGCTCAACCGGCAGATGGCATGCTTTCCCAAACACAGATCGATATGGTGACATACCAATGGGTGTCTTGTAAGCTATCCGGTAGGCCCATAATGCATCATCTAATTTTTTAGACCAGTCCCTCCTTGTTGATCCAACAGTTCTTTCCAAGATTCTTTTGATTTCCATGTTTGAAACTTCAACCTGTCCATTTGGATATGGATGGTAAGAAGTGGCAACCTTGTGAGTAACTCCGTATTTGGATAGGAGTGCATCAAAGTATCTGTTGCAGAAATGTGTACCACAATCACTGATGACTGCCCTAGGTGTTCCGAAGCGAGTGAAAATATTATTTTTAAGGAATTTGATCACCACTTTTGAATCGTTGGATGACAGTGTAATCGCTTCAACCCATTTGGAGACATAGTCTACAGCAACCAGTATGTACAAGTTTCCGAATGATGGAACAAAGGGTCCCATGAAATGAATACCCCACACATCGAATATCTCCACTTCCAAAATATTTTGCAACGGCCATTCATTTCTCCTCAAAATATTCCCCGTTCTCTGGTACCTGTCACATTGAAGAACAAAAAGATAAGCATCTTTAAAAAGAGTGGGCCCGAATAAACCTGATTACAGGAATTTAGCTGAAGTTTTATTCCCGCTGAAGTGTCCGCCATATGGTGATGAATGATAGTGCTGCAAAACACTGTTGACCTCCTCATGTGGAACACACCGTCTCAGTAGTTGATCAGCACAACATTTGAACAGGTACGGCTCATCCCATACATAGTGCTTGACTTATTTGAAGAATTTCTTCCTTTGCTGAGTTGTCCATTCCAACGGCCATTTTCCTGATACAATGAAGTTGACATAGTCAGCATACCAAGGGGCATCCTACTGTTTCATGGCAAACAGCTGTTTATCTGGAAAACTTTCTTTGATTATTAATTCTTTGCCAGCTGTTTCTCCATTCTCGAGCCTCGATAGATGATCTGCCACTTGGTTTTCTGTCCTTTTTCTGTCTTGAATCTCCACATCGAATTCTTGCAGAAGAAGTATCCAACGGATCAAACTGGGTTTGGCATATTTCTTCGCGATCAGATATTTGATTGTTGAATGATCTGTGTAGACCACCACTTTGGGACCCAGCAGATAAGAGCAGAATTTGTCAAAAGCGAACACAACTGCAAGTAGCTCATTTTCAGTGGTTGTGTAGTTGAGTTGAGCTTCATTCAAAGTTCTGCTGGAGTAGTAAATGGTGTGGAAAATCTTTGCTTTACGTTGTCTCAAAACTGCACCTACAGTAAAATCACTAGCATCGCACATTACCTCAAATGGAAGGGTCAAGTCTGGTGCTACTATGATGGGGGCAGAGACCAGCTTATGTTTTAAGATCTCAAAAGCTTCCTGGCATTCTTTGGTGAAGTTGAAAGGTACATCCTTTTCAAGAAGATTGCACATAGGTTTAGCAATCTTGGAAAAGTCTTTGATAAATCTCCTGTAAAAACCTGCGTGTCCGAGAAAACTTCGAATCCCTTGACTGATGTTGGTGGAGGAAATTTCTCAATTGTTTCAATCTTTGTTTTATCTACCTCAATTCCCTTTCGGTGTCCAAGAACAATGCCTTCCTGCACCATGAAGTGGCATTTCTCCCAGTTGAGTACCATGTTCGTATCTTCGCACCTTGTAACAAATTTTCCAGATTTTGCAAGCAGTGGTCAAAAGAGTCTTCAACACAGAGAAGTCATCCATGAACACCTTCATACTCTGCTCCAACATATCTGAGTATATGGCCATCATGCAACGCTGAAATGTGGCTGGGGCATTACATAATCCAAATGGCATCCTGCGAAAAGTAAAAGTACCATAGGGACATCTAAAGGTGGTTTTCTCCTGATCTTCTGGGCGATGGAAATCTCTGATTTTCCCCGAGTATCCATCCAGAAAGCAATAGTACCCATGTCTTGCCAGTCTGTCCAGCATCTGATCAGAGAGTAGCGGAAAATGGTCTTTCCTTGTTGCTTTGTTTCTTCTGGTAATCCATGCATACTCTCCCTCCAGTCACGGATCTTGTTGGAATTAGCTCGTTCTTTCATTGGTGACCACACTAATTCCTCCTTTCTTTGGCACACACTGCATAGGACTCACCCAACTGCTGTCTGAGATGGGGTAATGATATATACCCTCATCCAACCATTTGATGATTTCTTTCTTCACAACTTACTTCCTCATGATTGGATTGAGTCTCTGTTGATGCTTCAACTATAGTTTGTACTCATCATTCATCAGGATCTTGTGCATGCAAAATATTGGACTAATGCCCGAATGTCTGCTATAGTCCCCAATGGATTTCTTGTGCTCTTCGTAACACTCTCAACAACTTTTCTTCATGCTCCAATGTTAGCGAAGATGAAATATAACAGGTAATTCAGAAGAGTTTCAAGAAAGCATCTGAGATGACTCGGAAGTAACTTCAGCTCCACTGTGGTTGTTTCTTCATTGATGGCTAGATCCGCTCTTTCTTGGTAGTTCCAGTGTTAGACAGTTATGACCCATAGTGTCACTATTTTGTAAATGATATTGTATTATTGTACAAAATTAACTATGTAGTAATGAAATTGCCTTTTACCGTTTTGTAATTTATTTACTTTGATATAAATGGTAAGAGTCCCTATGATTAGTTCCGGATTGTGATGATATGAGACGGTATCAATCCATAAAGGTTTAATCATTAAATATCCCTAGTCGTAGTATTATCGAGATTGGACATCGATAATGCGGAATAGACTAGTACTGCACTTGTGCATGTTGTGAGGGCACAACGGCATAGTTCTCATATATTTAAGTATAGGATACTTATGCAAGTGCGGTAGGAGGTTGTGTTTTACCGATGGTACGGAAAACAGCTTCGCTCTGGATAGACCCCGCGGAATCCCATTGGTAGTATGTCTGCGTGTCTATGGGAGTCCGCTTCAGGGTAGGTGCATATGATCTTAACCTGAGACTTGCATCGCTAGTACTTACGACAATCGGTAAACTTTAGTTTTGGTGGTCCAGGGCTTTAACGGGTTCTGTGTACACCTCTTCTGGATTTATCGAGAATCGTAGTGTATTGGGTGTGATGTCAAGATGGAAGTATCACTTCAGACATATGGAGATGATGATCGCGAGGGATACAGAACTAGTACTCTATAATGGTTGCAACCATCGGGATAATATGACTAGGTCAGGATTATCCGATTCAAAGAGACTGGTTGCTTGATGTCCGATATGTGTATCGTACGGGGCAGACACATCTCCAGCCCCAGGCCTTACATGTGATCATCCGATACTGGTTCGATATACACTATACTACGGTATACTACGCCTGTTATAGATCTTATATTCCAATAAGAATATTTCTGGAGAATTGGGTAGGCATGGCGTTTTGCTAGAGGCTAACCTTGTCTTGTAAATCGGTAAAAACGTAGTACTTGGTACGTACGTATTCAGATAATCTGACGGCCGTATTTACTGCCAACATATCCAGAGATCTCTTGGGTCGCTTCCCGAAGATTCACCAATGACGTATGATTCAAACTCGATTAATCTTGGATTAATTACGGAGAGACTTTATCTTGGATAAAGTACTATACAAAGAGAGAGAACGATTAATTTGGAATTAATCGTAAAATTATTATATTCGATATAATAATCGAAATTCGATTTCGACGCGAAATTAAAATTAGATTTTAATTCGGGCAAACGAGTTAATTTAGAATTAATTCGTTAGCGACGTAAATAATAATTTCGCTAGGCGCAATTATTTATTTAAATTCGATTTAATTAACGTCGCGACGTAAGTTCGGTATTTCGAAATATCGAACCCGAACGCGTGAGTGCACGTGGGCCCACTTCATTTGGAAACGTGTGGGGCCCACATGACACATGTCATATTTGCATTATTTAATTCTAATGCATTGCATGGAGATAGTGTACAATGCACTCAATGGTTTTGCATGGAAATTGAGTGTTTGACACTCTAAGCCATTGCATGATTTGTGTCATAAGTTTATTATTAATTTAATATAATATTATGGCATAAATATAAATTGATTTTTTGTAACAAAAATCATTCATTTTTCTCTCTCACATTGCCGAAACTACATGCAGTTTTGGGCTCTCCATTTCTTCAATTTTTGTGGCAAGATTTGAAGAAGTTGTGCATTCAAAATCACAACAAAGGCTAGCACCTTCAAGGGATCATACATAGGTGATATGGGAAACTAATCCTTGAGCTTGGAAGGATCAAACTCGACTTGGAGTCCCTCTTTTCTTCTTGGCCGAGAGCTTCACTCACTGCACAGGGAGGAGTTTTCGCATCATCTAAGCATCCATTTTCAAGTATTGTGAGTATGATTCCGCCATACTTCAATTTATTCATTCATGTATTTATATATTTTGCTTGTTCTTGTTGATCTTGGGGCTTGGTTATTTCCAACAATGGTATCATTGAGCTTAAAGAGCATGCAAATATATTAGGATGTTATTTGGGGAAAATTGTATGAAGCATGATTTGATGAGTTTGCTTGATTAAATATGCTTAGATGTATGTTATTAGATTATACATCATCAATTTCATGGAAAATAAATTGGATTAATTTTTCCAACCCAAATGAGGCTTGGCCGAATACATGCAAGCATATGGACTAGATGATTTTTTAATTTTAAGACATTAGATGACTTGAAACAATGGAATGATGATTTGTAACTCGATTGGATTGAAAACGAAATCGGAACCATTTTAATCACCTTGGCCGAATGCTTGATGGAGGATTAGGGACTTGATTTTTTGATTAAATAATGTTGGACATATATTTAAGATAAATATGATTAATGGATTAATTTGATATTTTGGGAATATTGATTTAAAGGATTAATCATGATAATACACTTTAATTAATTAAGTTATAAAATTTGGAATTTTAAAATTTGGTTAGTTGGGCTTAATTTTGAATTGGGCCTAAAACTATTATATTTGGACATAATGGGCTTGGTTGGGCCAAGTAGATTTGGACCATTTGGATTGGATCCAAAATGGGCCTAAATCACACCATTTAAGCCCAAATGTAATAAATGGGCTTTTATGTTTAATTGGGCCTTATGGGCTTGATATTGATTTTATGGCATATGAGGGTGATTCCTTATTGGGCTTGGTAATTGGGTTTGACCCATACATTGACCAAAACCCAAGCCTAAAGAAATCAATTGAAAGCCCATCGGACTTTAATTAAACGGACATTAGATGTTAGTTGGGCTTTGAGACCCGATTGTATTAGATTTGGAATCTAAGTTATAAAAGCACAATAAAAGTGTAAATATTTAATTTAGAATTAAATAATAGGATTAGTATTGAATACGACTTAAATTGGATTTAACGAGTAGTTCGATATAATTCGTGAATTCATACTATAAGTATTTATTCTCAATTGAGTTGGACTCGCGCAAATGCAAACAATTGTTTGAACATTGTATTGTCACCTAATTAAAGACTAATTAATTGGATTTGATTGGTTGTATAACATGCCTTGAATGAATGAATGTGGATGTGATGTATGAATAGTGTATATCGGATGGATATTAGAAGGGAAGGGTAATTTTAGAAATTATTGTAAATTTAGAATTTATAAATTGGACCTGCGTGTCCAGCCTTTCTCTTATTGTCTCTTTGTATTCTCTTCTCACCTAATTCCCCTCAATGTAAATGAGGTTTCTCTTATTGTATTATGTAATTGGGTAAGAGTAGAATAGTGCTAGCGGGGAGAGGAAAGGGAGTGATTTGTTCTAGGAACAAGTTGTTGTTCATATCCATCCGTATATCGCTATTACTTTACTTTACGCGCTTTATGATGTTTTAGAAGCATGCTTAAGGGTGTATGATGATGAGACCTAACAAAGATAAATTAATTGGTTGCCAATTACGCGAAAAATCCCTCAAACAATATTAAGCGATTTTCCTTCCGTTGAATGATTCTTTCTCAAGATCCGAAATTGGCATTGGTTTGTTGGCCAAAGTCAAGACCTTTGTCAATTGAGGATGTGTTTGAATCATGAGAGTTTTGTTCCACATCGGTGTCCTGTCCAAGTTGTGATTTGTTGGCCAAAGTCAAGATCACTTCTTGTCCATCGACATTGATTACGAAACTTTCCTCGTCAATGGGTCCCGCTTAACTGGAATCATTAGGTTTGTTGTGCCAAAGCCAAGGCTTAGTTGATTCAGAGGAAATGGTTAGGAAAATGTATTGGATGCATTGACATATGTATATGTTTCGGACTTAGATGTCCACCTAACGGATCTAGGAATTGGATGGGATCCAATTGATCTTCGAGATCTACCTAGTTAAATATCATACAATTTGTTGGCCAAAGTCAAGTTGTGTGTTATTTAACGGGATCCTAGCCCACTAGGAAATTGGATTTCCCGAGTACTCAACAGAGGGTTAGAGACTTGCAGAAAATAGTGGGAGGCTAGTATTGAATTTGCAATTATCGTTCAGATACTTAGCTTTACGCGCTTACACAACTTATTTCGTCAATATTTACACATTAGTTGGACTAATACAATGTTATTTTTTTTTATGTAACAGTTTGACTGTACCCACATATCGTTAACTAGATAATTAGATTATCGTAGTTAAGATGGCAAACAAAGGAAATGTCCATGACATAATCATGGGTGATAATGTGTTCAAGGGCACCAACTTCGCCGACTGGGAAATGAACCTAAGGATAGTCCTTGGGGCGGAGAGGATACTGTATACGATACAAAAACCTCTCGGGCCTAAGCCCACTGAGCCACTTGAGCTGGAGTTATGGAAAACTCACAGTGATGATTGTGACACGGCTCAGTCGATCATGCTTGCTTCAATGACTCAACACTTTCGCCGCCAGAATAGGGACTTGGATCCTTATAATATGATGGCAAGATTGCAAGATCTTCACCGCACTAATAAGCGGATGGCGAGGTACGAGTTAGTGAAGAAAATCTTTCGCTCCCGTATGACTGATGGTAGTTCTGTTGAGGTCCATGGGACTCAAATGATAGCCGATATTGATGAATTGGCTAATATGGGTATAGTCTTGGAGGCTGAGCTGTCTATAGATGTACTTCTACAGTCACTACCCGATACTTGGAAACAGATTGTCATCAACTACAAATTGATGAATTCGGATGATACTCTTGGAGAGTTATTATCGATTCTCAAGGAGTCAGAGAAAGAGCTTCTGAAAGGCAACAAGCGCGAGGCGCACTTTGCATCAACATCTCAAACGCCGAAAGCTGGGCTCAAGGCAACTGGGGGTGTTAAGAAGAAAAAGCATAGAAACAAAGGCAAGGCCAAGTCAACAAAGGCTTCTGGGAAGCCAAGGGACAAGTCTCAAGATGTTTGCCTGAAATGCGGCAAGAAAGGTCACTGGAAGCGTGACTGCCGCATGAACAAGGGACACAAGGAGGACATACAGGCGGGCAAGGCACCGGCCTCAGGTATGTTTGTTATTGAGATAAATATGACTACTTCTAGTCTTAATAAAAATTGGATTTTTGATTCTGGCTGTGGTTCTCATATTTGTACTGATGTGCAGAGATCTGCATGATAGCAGGAGACTGGCTTCGGGGGAGGTAGATCTACGAGTTGGAAATGGAACTTCTGTTGCTGTTTTGGCCGTAGGCACTTTTTTTTGGAACTGCCCTCGGGGCATGTACTTAAACTAAATGACTGTTATTTTGTTCCTAGTTTAACTAGGAATATTATTTCTGTATCTTTGTTAACCCAGTATGGGTACACTTTTGTATTTAAAAACACCAGGTGTTATTTATATAAAGATGATGCAGAAATTTGCACTGCCGATGCAAATAATGGTCTTTATATTTTGAATATAAATAAATCTCCAAAACGTAAAATAACAAACAAAAGGCTCAAAATGAGTAATCCAAAGGAAGAAACTTATTTGTGGCATTGTCGTCTGGGACACATCAACAAGACTCGCATATCCACACTTTCGAAGAGTGGGTACTTGGACGGATTTGATCCAAATTCATATGACGTCTGCGAATCTTGTTTATTAGGCAAAATGCCTAAATCACCTTTTAGTGGTAAAGGTGAACGCGCCACTGAACTGTTAGCCCTCGTTCATAGTGACGTTTGTGGGCCCATGTCTAGCCAGGCTAGAGGTGGATATCGATACTTCGTAACCTTTACGGATGATGCATCGCGTTATGGTTATGTGTATCTATCTATGATGCACAAGTCGGAAACTTTTGAGAAATTCAAAGAGTTTCGACACGAAGTTGAAAAACAAACAGGCAAGAGTATTAAGACATTACGGTCGGACCGTGGTGGCGAATACTTAAGTAATGAGTTTCAAGATTACTTGAAAGAATATGGTATTCTTTCACAATGGACTCCTCCTGGAACACCACAATTAAATGGTGTGTCTGAACGGAGAAACCGTACCTTGCTTGACATGGTAAGGTCGATGATGAGTCGCACTGAGCTACCTATATCCTTCTGGGGACATGCATTAGAAAGTGCAATTCTTATTTTGAATAGGGTTCCGTCAAAGTCTGTTGAACAGACTCCGTATGAGATATGGACAGGAAAGAAACCAGGTTTCTCATTCCTGAAGATTTGGGGTTGCTGGGCATACGTCAAACGTTTGGAAGGTACCAAACTTGAACCCAAATCAGATAAATGCCTATTTGTTGGATATCCTAGGGAAACCAAAGGATATTACTTCTATTACCCACAAGAGAACAAAGTATTTGTTGCTCTACATGCGGTTTTCCTTGAGAAGGAATTCCTAAATGCAGTGTTTAGTGGGAGGAAAGTAGAACTCGATGAAAGTCGTAGTGATACTGTTCCTGGCAATGAATCGAGAACGGAACATGAACAGTCCATCCAGGATGAGACTGAACCACAATCTTCAATTACACAAGGACTACGTAGGTCGGAGAGAGTCAGGGTAATACCTGAGAGGTATGGATTCCTGATCTCACCTCATGTAGATATTAATCTTATTGAGGATACTGAACCGGCTACGTATGAGGAAGCGATACAAGGTATCGAATCCACTTTATGGCAAGAGGCCATGAAGGCCGAAATGGATTCCATGTATACCAACCAAGTTTGGACACTAGTTGATGCACCAGAAGGCGTAAAGCCTATTGGATGCAAATGGGTCTTCAAGAAGAAGACCGACATGGATGGCAACGTACAAACGTACAAAGCTAGGCTCGTAGCGAAGGGGTATCGTCAACAACTTGGAGTTGATTATGACGAAACTTTCTCACCCGTTGCCATGATTAAATCCATTCGGATAATGCTTGCGATAGCTGCATATTACGATTACGAAATATGGCAGATGGACGTTAAAACCGCTTTCCTTAACGGAAACCTGTTGGAGGATGTTTATATGCAACAACCTGACGGTTTTATCGCACCAAGACTTGCAAACAAGGTTTGTAAGTTAAATCGGTCCATTTATGGACTGAAGCAAGCATCGAGGTCATGGAACCAACGTTTTGATGAGGTCATAAAAGAATATGATTTCATTCAAAACGTAGATGATCCTTGTGTATATAAGAAGGTTAGTGGGAGTGCACTGACTTTTATTGTCCTTTATGTCGACGATGTATTGCTTATAGGCAATGACATTCCCATGTTAACGTCGGTGAAAGCTTGGCTTTCATTGAAATTCTCCATGAAAGATCTGGGAGAAGCAGCTTTTATTCTAGGAATAAAGATCTACAGGGATAGATCTAGAAGGCTACTTGGACTCTCCCAGAGTACATATATTGATAAAGTGTTGAAGAGATTCAACATGGATCAGTCCAAGAGGGGACTGTTGCCAACATCACATGGCGTCTATCTATCTAGGGACATGTGTCCTAAAACACAAGATGAGAGAGACAACATGAGTCGGACTCCGTTCGCCTCGGCAGTTGGATCGATCATGTATGCCATGATATGTACACGACCTGATGTGTCCTATGCTTTGAGCATGTGTAGTCGATATCAGGCCGATCCAGGAAAGGATCACTGGATGGCGGTTAAGAGTATCCTTAGGTATCTTAAGAGAACTAAGGATGTTTTCTTAATCTATGGAGATGGAGAACTTGAGGTATCTGGGTATACCGATGCAAGTTTCCAAACCGACAGAGACGACTTCAAGTCGCAAACCGGGTACATATTTTGCTTGAATAACGGAGCAGTGAGCTGGAAATCTTCCAAGCAAGATACTGTTGCCGATTCAACAACTGAAGCGGAGTACATTGCAGCAGCTGAAGCAGCAAAGGAAGCGGTTTGGATCCGAAAATTCCTAGTTGGATTAGGAGTAGTTCCATTAGCAGCTGAGCCCGTTTTATTGTATTGTGACAATAGCGGGGCCATAGCGCAGGCTAAGGAACCAAGGTCTCATCAACGATCCAAACATGTTCTTCGACGATTCCATCTGATTCGAGAGATCATACATCGTGGCGATGTGAAGATCGAAAAGATCGCATCAGAGGACAACATTGCAGATCCGCTGACGAAAATAATTCCTCGGGAAAAGTTTGAGCGACACATACATAGTTCAGGTATTAGATGCTTGAGTGACTGGCTATAGGCCAAGTGGGAGATTGTTAGACAGTTATGACCCATAGCGTCACTATTTTGTAAATGATATTGTATTATTGTACAAAATTAACTATGTAGTAATGAAATTGCCTTTTACCGTTTTGTAATTTATTTACTTTGATATAAATGGTAAGAGTCCCTATGATTAGTTCCGGATTGTGATGATATGAGACGGTATCAATCCATAAAGGTTTAATCATTAAATATCCCTAGTCGTAGTATTATCGAGATTGGACATCGATAATGCGGAATAGACTAGTACTGCACTTGTGCATGTTGTGAGGGCACAACGGCATAGTTCTCATATATTTAAGTATAGGATACTTATGCAAGTGCGGTAGGAGGTTGTGTTTTACCGATGGTACGGAAAACAGCTTCGCTCTGGATAGACCCCGCGGAATCCCATTGGTAGTATGTCTGCGTGTCTATGGGAGTCCGCTTCAGGGTAGGTGCATATGATCTTAACCTGAGACTTGCATCGCTAGTACTTACGACAATCGGTAAACTTTAGTTTTGGTGGTCCAGGGCTTTAACGGGTTCTGTGTACACCTCTTCTGGATTTATCGAGAATCGTAGTGTATTGGGTGTGATGTCAAGATGGAAGTATCACTTCAGACATATGGAGATGATGATCGCGAGGGATACAGAACTAGTACTCTATAATGGTTGCAACCATCGGGATAATATGACTAGGTCAGGATTATCCGATTCAAAGAGACTGGTTGCTTGATGTCCGATATGTGTATCGTACGGGGCAGACACATCTCCAGCCCCAGGCCTTACATGTGATCATCCGATACTGGTTCGATATACACTATACTACGGTATACTACGCCTGTATAGATCTTATATTCCAATAAGAATATTTCTGGAGAATTGGGTAGGCATGGCGTTTTGCTAGAGGCTAACCTTGTCTTGTAAATCGGTAAAAACGTAGTACTTGGTACGTACGTATTCAGATAATCTGACGGCCGTATTTACTGCCAACATATCCAGAGATCTCTTGGGTCGCTTCCCGAAGATTCACCAATGACGTATGATTCAAACTCGATTAATCTTGGATTAATTACGGAGAGACTTTATCTTGGATAAAGTACTATACAAGAGAGAGAACGATTAATTTGGAATTAATCGTAAAATTATTATATTCGATATAATAATCGAAATTCGATTTCGACGCGAAATTAAAATTAGATTTTAATTCGGGCAAACGAGTTAATTTAGAATTAATTCGTTAGCGACGTAAATAATAATTTCGCTAGGCGCAATTATTTATTTAAATTCGATTTAATTAACGTCGCGACGTAAGTTCGGTATTTCGGAAATATCGAACCCGAACGCGTGAGTGCACGTGGGCCCACTTTCATTTGGAAACGTGTGGGGCCCACATGACACATGTCATATTATGCATTATTTAATTCTAATAATGCATTGCATGGAGATAGTGTACAATGCACTCAATGGTTTTGCATGGAAATTGAGTGTTTGACACTCTAAGCCATTGCATGATTTGTGTCATAAGTTTATTATTAATTTAATAGATATTATGGCATAAATATAAATTGATTTTTTGTAACAAAAATCATTCAATTTTTCTCTCTCACATTGCCGAAACTACATGCAGTTTTGGGCTCTCCATTTCTTCAATTTTTGTGGCAAGATTTGAAGAAGTTGTGCATTCAAAATCACAACAAAGGCTAGCACCTTCAAGGGATCATACATAGGTGATATGGGAAACTAATCCTTGAGCTTGGAAGGATCAAACTCGACTTGGAGTCCCTCTTTTCTTCTTGGCCGAGAGCTTCACTGCACAAGGGAGGAGTTTTCGCATCATCTAAGCATCCATTTTCAAGTATTGTGAGTATGATTCCGCCATACTTCAATTTATTCATTCATGTATTTATATTTTGCTTGTTCTTGTTGATCTTGGGGCTTGGTTATTTCCCAACATCCAGGATTTCATTGGTGGGGTCACCTTGAAACGAACAGCTGTCAATATATTTGAAACATTTCCAGAATTTCAACATCTAACTCACTGTTATCATTTGGTGATGCAACTTTCAAGTTTGTCTGTGGAATTGTAATCAGTATCCTGGATGATACTATTAACACATCATTCTGAAACATTCTTCTTCATTTTCATCATCGCTCGTGAATTTCATGGCTTTGAAAACATGAAGGTAACTTCTTGGCCTGAACTTTCATGGTTAGTTCTCATTTTTGCACATCATCACAGTTATACATGTAGCCAAGAATGGTCTCTCCAAGAATGATAGGAACATCTTTGTCTTCTTCATGTCAGGATAATGAATTCTACTGGGAGAATGAGTTTTGTCAACTTTTACAACCAGCACATCTTCAACAACTCCTCTCGGAAATGCTAGCGTTCGATCAGCAAGTTGTAGTGAGACTGAGGTAGGCATTGCTTCTTCAATTTGCAGTTTCCTGTAAATAGAAAAAGGCATTAAATTAACACTTGCACCTAAATCACATAAAGCCTTACAGATATAATGTTCTCCAATGGTGCATGGGACTGTGAAACTGCCAGGATCTTTCAACTTCGGGGGAAGTTTCCTTTGAATGATGGCGCTGCATTCCTCTGATAATGCTACTGTCTCATAATCTCCCAATCTCTGTTTTCGTGAAGGAATATCTTTCATGAATTTTACATAGCTGGGCATTTCTTCCAAGGCTTCTGCAAATGGGATGTTGATGTGCAGCTTTTTGAACACCTCTAGGAATCGAGCAAACTGCTTGTCCAGTTTGTTTTTCTGAAGACGCTAAGGAAAATGTGGAGATGGAATGATCTGATCTTTTTCTTTTTCCTTTGCTTATTTCTCCTCCATCTGTGGAACTGCATCTTTTGGAACTTCTTCAATTGTTGCCTTGATTCCAACATCTTTATTGATTTCAGTGCCACTTTTCAAGGTAATGGCTTGACATTGCTCCTTTCCTCGGTTCCTTGGATTTGGCTATGTATTGCTGGGAAGATTCCCTGGCGGTTTGTAACTTTGAGCATTTGCCAGTTATCCAATTTGATTCTCCAGTGCTTTGAAAGAAGCAGATTGGCTTTGAAACATAGCACCATATGCTGCCTGTTGCTTTTTGAACATCTCTGCAATCCATTCCTTCATTTCTGGTTCTTTTTCAAACTCCTGGCTTTTATTCTGTTGCTGGAATCCAGTGGTGGAGAATTCTTTTGCCCTGAATTGTTGCTCCATGAGAAATTGGGATGATTCCTCCACCTTGGGTTGTAGGTGTTGGAATATGGATTGTTCCCCTGTCTGTTGAAATTATTGACATAATTCACCGTCTCTTCCAGTTGGTTTGGTTCTGGTGCTCCTCCATATGATGAACTTATGGATCCAGTGGTAAGAGTCTCCATGAATTTGCATATCTGATCCAGCTTGGCGTTGACTGCTGTATTGGCTCCAACTTCATAAATTCCTGCAATTCTTTGGATCATGCTCTTTCTGTTGGCCATAATGAATTGTTGTTGGCCATTTCTTTGATTATGTCTCAAGCTTGATCTTCTCCTTTTGCCATCAAATCTCCTCCAGCAGCAGCATCAATTGTGGTTCTCATCAGTCCAGAAAGTCCATTATAGAAAGTTTGGACTTGAAGCCATTTTGGAATCTCATGGTGAGGACATTTCCAGAGCAAATCTTTATACCTTTCCCAAGCTTCGTAGAGAGATTCCGAGTCTTGTTGCACAAAGGATGTGATGTCATTCCTCAGCTTTCCAGTTCTGGCTGGTGGAAAGTACTTTGCAAGAAATTTGGTGGCTAAAGTGTTCCAAGTTGTAATGGAACCTGCTGGTAGTGAATGTAGCCAAGCCTTAGCTCTATATTTCAAGGAATATGGGAAAACACGCAGTCTCATTGCTTACTAGTATCTAACAGGTTGATTGATTGATTTGAAATGGTGATGATTCTAAATTTAAACACAAGTAAATAAAATTGCACGAAAGTAGGTTTAAGAAAATTTAATATTAAGAAACTATCTAGGGTTGTGAATCTTTCCAATATCTTTTAAAAGATGAAGTGGTTATTTCATGTTTATGTAATATATCGGTTTACTAACCTGGAACACGAAATTATGCAAAAGCCTTTGTCGATGGTCAGATGCAAATACACAGTATAACCTAATTGAACCATATGTCTATGTCAACCAAATTGTCTGGATTCATTAAGATTAAGTTCCAATTGTGGTTACCCCGCCCGACAGGTATATGTCTATCCTGTAAGGAAATCTATTAAAGGGTTATATATCCTCAAGGAAGATCGTGGGCTATTAAGTCTAAGGCTGAAACCTCAAATTTCTTTGTCAAGTTTATTTTAGATTTACCAGATCAATCTTATTAGTGGCCAGTTAACAAGACGCATTAAGCTTAAGAATTAATAAGTAAACCTTTAAATTACCCAAACTATAAAATAACCCCTTATAAACCAGTGATATTAAAATTCATCACAACCCCAGATAACTAACTTAGTTACGACACATAATTAGGGCTAGTAAAAACTCAAAAATAAAAGACATAAAGTAAAATACTGAAAAGTAAAACGATGGAAAGTAAATAAGAAATTACAATAAAAGAAAATGCTAGAGTAAAAGGATCCACTTTTATCACTACTAATTTAGATATCTCCCTTAATATAATATATTAACTTGTGATGATTTTACCAACCAGCCATATAGGCGGTAATCTGATTAAGTCAAATTAAGTACGACTAGCCATAAAGGCGGTATCAAAATTTATCCATGAACCTGCCATATAGGCAGTAAGAATATTTAATTACCAACCGACCAATCTGGCGGTATCCTTGCTTAGTCAGGTTTAAACCAGTTTAAAATGAATTACCAACCGACCAATATTGCGGTATCCTTATTAAGTCAAATTTTAAATAGTGAATATATTATAATTAATGGAGATTAATCTAAATAGTAATAATAAAATATTTACCTTTCACCCTAGCAAGGGGAAGTTACATCCTCATGTTGAATAGTAAAAACTGAAAAAGTAAATAAAGTAAATTATTATTACAGAACGTAAATAAAAATTAATTACAAACTAAAATTAAAAGAATAGATACAAACTCCCTATTTACATCAGAGAATTTAGAGAGGAAGGTACATCTGAAATCAGAAAAATGAGATGAATTTATAGGCTTCGGCAGGGTGTCCGCGTCGCGTCGCGCAACCCGCGTCGCGACGCGCGTGATTGACGGTGTGGAATGCAGAAAGCTCGTCACGTGGCATTCTGGATAAGGTGATAAGGTGACACATGGAAAGGCGGCTGGGAGCTGAATGATTGTGCTGACATGGCGCTGACGTGGCAAAACGTGGCGAAAGTGACTATCGGCACCGTAGGATTGCGACACGTGGCATGCTTTGATTGGCTGATGATGACATGGTGAGTTGACTCGGTCTACTGCTGATGTGGACGATGACGTGGCTGACACGTGGAGAGCCACGTGGCGATGGCGATTGTCAGCACCGCAGGATGATGACACGTGGAAAGGCGCACGTTAGCAGATCGGCTGTGATATTGACATGTGGCACGGCGCACGTTAGCAAAGTCAAACTTCTCAGATTCTGACACGTGTCCCCGGCGCATGTTAGCATTGGAGCGGCGCACGTTAGGCGTCGCGACGTGCAAAATAACCATTTTGCCCTTTTTGTCATTTTTTACTATTTTTGCTCAAAATTACCTCCAGAATGTCCTGAAAATTTATTTATCTACAAAATATTCACAAAACTCAAGAAACTATACAAAATATTATGTCAAATAAGTGGGAAATAGTGATGCATTTACCACTCATCACCAGTTAATAGGAATTAGGGTTTCAATATATTGATTACAAAAAAAAGCCGATGTGCATAATAAAAAGGAAGCTGCGTGAAATTGATTAAAGAGAGGGTTGTGCGCATAACCATTATTTAGGAAAAGCCTGCGCAAAGAAAAAAAAATAAAGCCTCAACATTGAATGCATTAAGGAAAGGCTGCTGTGCATATTTAAAATAAAGAACGCATGGTGGCAGTGTGAATATAAAATATAAAAGGCCATGCAAACGTAAAGAACAATGGCAGCCTGCGCGTAGACAAAAAACCCTAAGGCCGAGAGCAACAAAGAAAAATATTTTGAAGAGAGCAGTGGCCGAGCGAGAGCAGTGCCGAGAGCAGAGAAGAAATCAGAGCCCAGAAGCCGGGATGCGGAGCCGTGATGATTCAGAGCGATATTTCTCTCCAATCCCAGGCTATTTTTATTTCTTTTATGGGGAACTAATCCCCTAGGCAAAGATAGGGATGAACTCTTGTGTTTGATTTCTATTATTTATGTTTTTGAATTCCTAAGTACCTTTTATCGTTTAATAAAATTAATGTTTGTTATTCTTTATTATTTTCCGATTATTGAATCCAGAAATTATGTTTTGTCAACTCCTATATAGATCCACTCATGCTTCTTCTGTGTGATTTGCGAACTTAGTTGTGACTGGTAAAAGTCATTTTATGTGTTGGTCTTCTGCTGCAGTATTGCCTGAGGGTATATTATCGACGTTAGATAGCTCGTAACGATGACTTTTATGTGCTGTTAACATAGAGAAAATAATCATTAATTACCTTAGAATTTGAATATGTGTAGAATTGAATATCTTCCAATTGTTGGTTTGGGATGTGAAACCCTCAATTGTGTAATAAAAGGAATCAATAACTAAATATAGGAGTTTGATACAAGAGGGATTCCCGACGCTTTGCTGTTTTTCTCTGCCGTTATCTTTTATTATCTTTTTTATTATTTTAGTTATCTTTACTTTAATTATCAATTTATTCGTTTTCTTTATTTTAGTTATTGCTTACGTTTTGTTTGAGTAAATTAGTTCATGTAACCATCTCTCTGAGGAATCGACACCTCAACTATACTGTGATAACCGCAAGTTATTTTTGGGCGTAATCAAAATTTGGCGCCTTTGCCGGGGAGACGGTTTACAATTTAAAGGAGCAGATTTGCTTGTTCAACAACGAAGCGGTAACTTCGTTCCATTTTTTTTTATTTTTAGTTACTATTTGCTTATTTGGTTTATTTAATTTTTGTTTAGATTTTTAGTTTTAATTAGTTCTTTTTATTTTTGTTTCTAGTAATTTTATTTTAGTATTCATTTTAGTTATTTTATTTCTGTTTTAGTTTTAGTTAAATTTTAATTTTTAGTTTATTCCTTTTATTTATTTATATACTTTTTTTTCCTGTTTCCCGTATTATTTGAGCTTCAATTACATGTCTAGACGTAGGGATATATTTGGTAGATTTGTTAGGCCTGAAGAAGAAAGCTCAGACTCTGAGAACATATTTGAAAATCCCTTCTCCACATCATCCGCATCTAGCGCACATAATATGAGTGAATACATGAGACCACCCAGGAGGACTCTTAAAGAGTACCTCCACCCAACTCGCACAACTACACCTTCGTGCATCATGTTTCCTCCTAATGCACCACACATAGACTTTAGGCCTAGAATGATAGAGTATCTTCCAACTTTTCACGGTTTAGAGAGCGAGAATCCTTACGTGCACATTAGGGAATTTGAAGAGGTAGTAGCAACCTTCCAAGACCGTTTTGGGACTACCGACACAATTAGACTTAAGTTCTTGCTCTTTGCCCTTATGGATAGAGCTAAGAGCTGGTTGTATTCTTTGAGACCTAGGTCAATAGGATCGTGGGGCGAGATGACTCAGATATTTTTCGACAAATATTTCCCACACCATAAGACAGATGCCCTGACCCTTTATCAAACGTGGGAGCGGTATAAGGAGTTGTTAGCTAGTTGTCCCCACCATGGATATGAGAGTTGGTGTTTAGTAAGTTATTTAGGGAGCGCCAATTCGTTGAGACAATGTGCAATGGTGAGTTTATCCAAAAGGACCCTGATGAGGCACTCGAGTATTTAGATTACCTAACTAAGAAATCCCATACTTGGACTGGACCCAATGTCGTATATAACATTGATAGGACACACACTTCTTCTAGCAGAAGCTTACAACACTTTAGGGAAGAGGATAACCTTAAGACACAAGTTGAGCTGTTAACTAAACAGATAGGAGCCTTCATAGCCAAAGACAGCAAGACAATGCATTCAGTAGCCCAGCTAGAATCTCAAGAGTGTGATATATGGTGAGATGAGAGGAACATATGAAGAACAATGCCATGCATTAGGGACGTATCAGAAGTCTTACACACCGTACCCAGGCACCTATAATCTTAGTTGGGGGAACCACCCCAACCTTAGTTGGAAGCAAGAGTCTCATCAGCCGAGTCAAACACCACCACCTAGAGGTTATAGTGCCCCCCAGTATCACAGACATGCAGTTCTTAGGAATTCCCTAGAGGATAGTGTGCAAGCATTTATGGAGACCCAGAAGGCGATTGTGGAAGCCCAGAATAAAACCAATCAAAGGATTGAGTCATTGATAGCTCAGGTAGTTGAAGATCATAGGGAGATTAAAAGTCATATCTCTAAATTAACTAATGTCCTGAGAGTACAAGAAAAAGACAAATTCCCATCTCAAGCTCAACCTAATCCACAAGAGCAACACATGGCACAGGTTAATCATTAGGTAACTAATATAAAAAGTGTTAATGCCATAATCACTAGGAGTGGTAGGGAGGTTGGAGTGCAGAACATCTCCAACGTTATAGAGGACCCCAAGGATAGTAGTGCAGATACCCATCAGGAAGAACAAGTGCCACCTTTGCAAGTTAGAGTACCTTTCCCACAAGCACTTAGGCCCACAGTGAGAGTTCCAGATCTAAATGTCGAAAAACAATCACAGAGTGAGGCTGAGTGTCATTACTCATACTTGCTAGAAATAGTCCAGCCAGAAACAGCCTCTCTACAACCTGAATCAAATCCTCATGAACAGAAAGTGGTCCCAAAAAACCGAAAAAAAAAGGAAAATGAGAGTTAATGCTCAATTAAAGATGATACATGTGAGGTTAAAAAGGAGATTGAGTACATTTTTCCTTATGTGCAGTACCAAGTTTCAGCCACTAGACCATGGAGGATCATTGGATAAACTACCGTGGCTAGACAAAAATTCCCTCACATGCCTTCATCAGTACGCTAGATGGAAGCCACCAAGAACAATCTGAGTGGTTACATCTGGCTGAAGACGTTAAACTTAGCGCTAGCGGGGAGGCAACCCTTACATCTGCATTCAATTTTTATATTTTATTTTATTTAGTTATATTATTGTGTGCTAACTGCATGTTTATTTTTCTGTTTGCATGAGTCTTTATGCAGGTTTTAGCACAACCTACACAGCCACACAACTAAAGTCTCACCAGCAGGAACTTGATCAACTCCGCGCCTGGTATTGTTGTTCCTTAATCCTTTCTTTATATTTATCTTACATTGAGGACAATGCAAGTTTTAAGTGTGGGGGTGTATACATGCGCATGAAAATCTGTCATTTATAAATTTCATATATTCTTAAAAAAAAATTTGTTTTGTTTGTTTTTAGTCCTTGATAGTTAAGCATAAGTCCAATTATGATATTGTTTATTTTAGGATGAAATCTTAGAAACGTTAAGTCCTTTAATATACTTTTTTCTGATGCTTTGAGTAGTTTTTCTATGTTAGACTCGTAAGCACTTAATTATGGGTTTTTAGCAGTGAAAACCTAATTAGTTAGTGTAGGCATTGTATTTTTGCATGTGAAACCCGATGATGAGTCTCAGTTGGAGGCACTACCTTTTAAGACGCGGAAACCGCGGGAAACAGACGTCGGAAGGGAGGAGTCAAAAATTGACTCATATTCGGATTAAGTTCACTGGTTTAGCTTCGGGTTACTTGTTGGTTTTCCGTTTTAAAAATTATTCCTGGCCCAAATCACTCACAAATCACCTAACCTCGGCCCAAAATCCTCGCAAGCCCCTTTACCTTGACCCAAAACCCCCGCAAGCCCACACACCTTATCCACACAAACCAAACCCACCAACCAAAAGCCCATACGCCCACACCAAAAGCCCACACGCCCAATCACCCTAATTACACCCAAATTAAATAAAATATTAGATTAAATATTAATTAGATAATGTATTTGAATTAAATAAAATATTTTAAGCCATTTACCAATTAAATAAAATATAATATATAATCATACCTAATTTGGACAAATCAAATATATTAACTTCCTAACTAAACAAAATCACATACTAAATTAAAAAGATGCCATGCCTAATTAAAATCAATCATAACAAATAAAAAATATTGACTTCATAATCTAACAAATTAAATGCCTAATCCTAACCAATCAAATATATTGTATTCCTAATTTGAACCAAATTTGTCCCCCCTCCCCCCTCAATCTAATCTTTTCCTTGTTGGATACCAAATCAAATCCTCCCTTTAATGCCAAATCCTATTCCTTGTGAGACAAGGTGGAGCTCTAGCCTTTCTCTATATAAACCACACCTCTCCAAGGCATTCCCCTCTCCTAGTTTACGCCCATCACAAGAAATAAAGAAGTAAAGAATTTCCAACCCCCTCTCCAAGCTCTCCATTCACGCATATTACACAAAAAATATAACAAATTTCTCTTCATCTCCTTCCCCTACTTGACCGAAAAAACACAACCCCATAAGCCTCCCTCACATCACCAAAAAATACACCAATACAGCAGCCCTTTGCACGTCAAAAACACAGCCCCATAAGCCTCCTATATCACCGAAACAACAGCCCCGTAAACCTCCCTGTAGTACCAAAAAACTGCACTCCTATTAGCCCTCAAAATAGTCCCTAAAATCCCTAAACCAGTAACATAAAAACTGCACTTATAACCCTTAAATAATCACACAAAAACTGCAATTAAAACCCACAAAAAACACCCAAAACAGTCCCCTATACACCTGAAACAGTGACCAGTAATACGACAGTGAAACCGCGAGGAAACAGCAGTAAAACGGAGTCAAAATAGTAGCTTGAGCAGTGAAACAGCGAGTTAAAACGCAAACCAGTGAACCAGAAAAGTTACGGTGTGATAGCCCTTCCGACGGTCGTGAAACGTGAGTTCGAAAGTCGACATAAAAGGTTAGACCTGAGGGTATTTTCCACATTCGTTTTCTGTTTTATTTGTATTATTTATTGAGTATTGCTTGCATGATTGTTATGTTGAAATGCATGTTGTGGCCCTTGAGTAGATAAATATGCATGGATTATGAGATATTGTATGTTGTGGTTTGGAATAAAATGAGAGATGTGTCAACTCTCGCGGTATATCGGATGGAAACCCGGACATAAATTTCATAGCCGATTCCGAATGGACGGTAGTATGATCTGTACTCGGGATACAACTCCACGTACCGCTTGAGTAAACGACACTTTCTTTTGTTTTATATTGCTTTGATTTATTTATTTCTCGTCATTTGAATTCCGCACATTATTTGTATGCATGATACAATCGAGCGCATGGGCTTAGTAAGTCGGATTAAAGGTCCCCTATTTGGAGGGGTTAAAATCCTTTACCACAATGCTTTGCCGCGCGGTTGATGTGTGTTCGGTTGGATATAAGATATGTTCAATCGGGCATACTAAGTTTGATGTGATTGCCTTTATTTTTGTATGTATGATACAATCGAGCGCATGGGCTTAGTAAGTCGGATTAAAGGTTCCCTATTTGGAGGGGTTAAAATCCTTTACCACAATGCTTTGCCGCGCCGGTTGATGTGTGTTCGGTTGGATATAAGATATGTTCAATCGGACATACTAAGTTTGATATGATTGTCTTTATTTTTGTATGCATGATACGATCGAGAGCATGGGCTTAGTAAGTCGGATTAAAGGTCCCATATTTGGAGGGGTTAAAATCCTTTACCATGATACTTTGCCGCGCCGGTTGATATATGCTCGGTTGAATGTAAGATGTGTTCAATCGGGTATATGGAATTTCATATAGTTATCTTTATCTTTGTATGCATTGTAACGAAAGGCGCATGGGCTTATTGTGTTGGATTAAAAGGTTCTCCATTTGGGGGAAGAAAAGCCTAAAAATGCTACCTTTACCACGATATTTGTCGTGTCTTTTATCTATTGATTGCATCGTCTATCCCTGTCTTGGCTCGACCTATTGTCATTGGAGTACCCATATTCTCAGCCCTTGCTTCAGCCACTAACTAGCCAACAAATAAACCATAAAACCCTTAACCACATTGACATCACGGCTACCTTCTCTCCCTATAAAACACAGTTCACACATGAACCGAAAGCCACTCACACACCTCACGCCAAAGTGGCTCACAGCAGCCAAAGCCGAAACACACAGCTCACCCCCACGCACCTAAACACGGCCATAATTCCCCACGTGAGCAGCCCTCACTCTTTCGCACAAAGAACACATCACACCAGCCCACGACTTAATGCACGTTCATAGCCATTCACGCCTCACGCATAGCCACGCCACAAATCATCCAACCTTAACTGCCTTATTCCCTCTTCACACTAAACACACGCAGATCACAGCCCTAGCCCCCCCTCGGCAGCAGCCTAAATCACCAGTCCTAGCTCACGCCAAACTGCCCTCAACATCACACGGCCACAAGAACCTTCCGCCACTTCACTGCCTCATAAAACCCTAAACGAACCCTTCATGCGACAGCCCATTGCACTCACGCACACATTCACAACTCTCACATAAAGCCAACTATACCATTCATGCATGTATTATGAAATCCCATATAGTCATTCTTATCTTTGTACGCATCATAGTGAAAAGCATGTTTATCCCATTGGTTACATCATTTACCTTCATCTTGGCTCAACGTATCGTATTACAATTCATATATCTATGTCATGATAGCATTTGAGTATTATTCTTGTGGTATATCGGATGGAAACCCAGACATAAATTCCGTAGCCGATTCCGAATGGACGGTAGTGCGGTCTGTACTTGGGATATAATTCCACGTACCACTTGGAAAAGTGCTCATATGTGTGCTTGTGTGGTTAGTGTGTGCCTGTATCTTTCGTGAATATAATATGCCAATGAAGTTGTATGTTCGTTGCTACTTTGATGTACTTTCAAGCATGCAATCTTAGATGTGAAATATATGTAAATTTAGGTGTAAGTTTTATCTTGTACATGTGAATTTAGAAGCATGATACTATTGGATATAAGTGTTACTTAAACTTGATTAAATTTTACATAAATCCTTTCATTACAAGTGACATAAGTAAGGGACCATTCCGAACCCAACGGTTTGAGGTCTTCCCTTGCGAGGGGTGAGTGCGGACTTAAATCACATTTTCCCGGTTCACACCGGGTGGCGACTCCATTATTCTCCGGTTTAGTCCCCCGTGGGTACTCCGTACTCCCAACTAGGCCGTTAGCCTGGAACAGCATGCGTCGTCCAGTTTCTGTGTCCCACAGTTAGCAAGGTGACTAGTTGAAGAAATTGCATGTCGATGAATGACTGTTTGCTTAGATGTCTATCCTGATTTGCTTGTGTTATGACGTATGGTATGGTTGAAAATAAAAGAAATGTCTCTAAAGAAACAAAATAAACCACCTATAACCGATAAGCGTGAAGCTACCCATGGGCGAGTATTAGGACCACCATGAGGAGAAATGCTACCTTAAAGGGTAGGTGTGTTGAAAAAAAAGAAGAAAAAAAAGAGAGAAAGAAAAGAAAAATTCAAAAAGAAGAAAATGAAAAGAGAGACAAAGGAAAAAAAAATCATACTATATTGAGCACAGAAAAACATTACAGAGCTTAATTGAGATATCTAGGTTAGTTTGACCCATCGATCCCAATTTTCAGACGAAATCATTGAGTTGGCATACCTGGGAATAAAGCTGTGAATGAACCTTTACACACACACTATGAGTCTGGCTTAGATGACTTATTCAAAGACTTAGATTTGAGTTACATTGAGTACTTTGAAGGTTCTCTGGTTTCATTACTAGGCATTCTTTGAGGACAAAAATCATGTGAAATTATTGGGACTATTTAATTTTCATTTTTGCATGATTGTGTGTTTTGAATGACGTTTGTGGGTGTCGTCGTTGTAAACCCTCACGAGACTATAACTCATCCACTAGGGACACCTAGGGGTTTAAAGGCTTGTTACATACGCTAAATGCAATCGTGATCCCTACGAAAGTGGCTTAGATAATTTCATTATTTAGTTTAATTTTTATTTTATTTTGCGCTTGAATTGCTATAGACTAGCAATAAGCTGGTTGGGGTTGTGATAAGTGCTTGAACATGTACTTTGAAACATCACTTATTCGGGTTATTGTTAAGTATTTAG